>JANTNU010000001.1:13532824-13545442 GCA_024752395.1 Erythroxylum havanense
TCAACGCTTCAAATACACTTAACATATCTTCAAACTTTGCTTGGATCGCTTTAATCTTCAATACCATAGAATTATCGAGGCATTTGTTAACTCGAACAAATATCGTCAAAACTGCATATGCCCATGATTAGTTCTCGTAATTCCTTAAGTAATTAATTTCCTCAATGAGGTAACATTATCTCACATTATTTTCAATTTCCCAATTGACTTACCTTTCTCAAATGATTTTCTCCATTCTTTAGATTTCCTCATATTTCACATTGACTTATTCTAATGTCTGCTTATTCATACTTGTTTCTCCACATACTCTAATTTATTTGTAATCTTAACTTCCTGTGTTGGTAACGCATTCATCAGGTTAAAATTTGTATCTCCCGAACATATTTACACAGAATATAACATGAACTTATATACTCCTCATATTATCAATCAATGTCTCCTGAAATTCAGGAATCCACCCACATAGTTGGATATTTTACATCAAACAAAATACATACATTCTCAATAACATATTTTACCTCTTTTGTTTGAGTCTTCGTTAGGGATAGGAATCCAATACTTACTTTCGAATCGTTATATATTCATTTTTGACTTGTTCTTTCATTGATCATCCTTAATGTAAACTGTCTGATCTGTTTAACCTAATTCAATGAAATTTTTCTTCGAAAGAAGATTTCTTGCTGTTATCATCTATACTATTTATGCAATCCTTATCAATCAATTGTTGTCTGCATTGCATTATCATTCATTCTTAACACCTAAAGAAGACCAATTTCTATCATTCTTACAATGTTCTATTTACCAAAGCTCAGTGAGGTAGTATACAGACTGTCGCATATGCATAGGTGTGCATCATCAAAGTCTTGCCATTTTTTCCACAAATTTATTCCTGAAAATCACCAGTTTCTATCTTACACAAATGACACTTTGATCTCAATTGATCTTAGACAATATTTCTCTCTTTATCAAACACACTAACATCGATTGTATTCCAGTTTTCCAGAATTCATCTTTTCTGATGCTATATCATTTCATAATGAGTCTGGTACCATATTGAGTCCATCTAATCTTCTCATTTGATTCTTCATCCTTTTCTTAATCTCATTCATGCATAAAATCCCATCTTATACGCACTTTTAACTTTCCCCATACTATATATCCTTTCATTCATCTCATGTAAAGTCATTTATGTTTTTTCATTTCCCCTTTCTCTATTTCCTCATTTCTGTCTCATTTTCCTATTATCATTCATTTCATCTTCCACATGTATATCCTCGATCAATTCAAAATTATCGATGCATAATCATTATAAAATTTTGATCTCAAGTCCATCAATATCTTCTTACTGCGGACCAGAACTCTTATCGCATTAATCGAACAACCACTTTGGTTCCAATTTTCTCTTCTTAAGATCATAACAAGGAGGTCATGTTTTCATTGCATTCTGCTTGTACACTCAAATCTCATTGTTCATACTTATATCCTTATATTCCTCAAACAATCCATGACATTCATATCAATATCACTTGTGAAAATATATCATTATAGTACAATATTAGTGTCATGTTCAATAATACATCCTCCTTCAACACAATTACATTGAATCATTAATTATCATATCTAACCACATATTATTTCCCATTTCTATTTATCCACAACTTTCATTTTCTCACTTTCTGACAAATCATTATCCTTCTCACTGTTTCCATCAGCTTAAACTCTTAACAATTGTTCATGCATGTAACTCATACATATATGCCCATGTAAGATCCTAATTTCGACGCTTTGATACCAAACATGTTGGACCCCATTTCCGGAGTCCAATTTAGAGGTCATAAAAGGTGAGTTTATTCCCAAAAAAATCTCCTTATGGTAATTCCAATAAAATAAAATAAAATTTTTTAGCATCTGCAGTGGAGGACTTCGCCGCGGCGAATATGCTCAATTTACCACACCGAATTTCCTTCCATCTTTCCTAACCTAAATTTCAATTTAAGTTGTCCCAAATTCACTTCCTTTAATGTACATCATTTTATAACCATTCCACTACCAATATTATCTCATCAAACTCTCTAGGCTCTTTTCATTTAGTTCATTACTTACAACTAATTCTCATTCTTCATAATTTCCTATCATTCCTTTTTTCCATAACATCTCACTTATGTGTCACAACAATTCATAACCACCATAATCATCTCAAATTGGTAACTACCTTGGGTATACCTAATTTCAATTCAATCTCATCCATATGCAAATTCATATTCCCACTCAACATCATCCATACATAATTCATAATTCATTAACATCAAAAGAAAAGAATTTTACAAGCTTTAATGGCATTCTAAACCACAATACAACAATACTCCAAAATCTAAAAAATAAAAAAGTTGCATGAACTAATAATCCTTGAAATGTGACTAATCCTTGTATTTTACAAAGATAACATAAATTCTAAGATATGCAGAACTTGAAGTAACGTCCTTATACTCTTGATCACTCAATCTCTTCTTCACCACCTGAATAGGGGAAGGAGAGTGGGGGTGAGCTTAAAGCTCGTGAGTAATAAGTTTATAACAAAGAATAAGCAAAACCATTGAAATTTTCATTTGTCGTATAAAAATCATAATAAATTCATAAAACTCTTCGTTCTCAAATTCTCAGTCAAATTTGCAATTCTAACTCAACTCATAGTTAAAATATCATCACATAACACTCAATTATGCATCATTCATGACTATGCAAAGATGCAATGCATAAACAAATGGCTCGAGGGTTCAATGGAAATAGAATGGTGAAACCAAAGTTTACACTATGAACAGAATGAGTCCATTTCGGAGCTCATATGCCACAAGCGGACAGCTGGGAGAAGGCTCTTATCAACATGTACATGATGAACAGAATAATTCTATTCTCGCCCAGACAAAAGAGCGTAATCATGCTCAAATCATTTATCAAATGCTCATACTTTTTCTTCTGTTTAGAATATACAAAATGCCATGACATTTCTCAAGGAATAACATAAAATATTTCAACGTATTTCCATCTTTATTTCAAAATTCATCAGCAAAATTTATATATCAAACATATAGAGATTTCTCAAATCATTTAAAAAGTAATAGATGCAACAATTATGAAATAATTTGAAATCATTTTCTTCTCTTGATTTAATAGAAAACATTTAAGGCTCATTACTTCTATTATAAACATGAAACCCACCTTAGAAATCCTTGCTCAAATACTTCCTCAAAGGCGCCTCACCCTTTGCTCCTCTTGCCTTCCTTGATTTCCTTTAACAATAGCCAAAAATTCTATTCAATTGGAATTCCAATTTATGATCAAGTAAATGAAGCAATTTGATAATAATTTCTTCTAGAAAACTAGTCCCCATTGTCTTAAGTTTCTAATAACTCCAAAATCATTCAATTTGGTTCAGTACTATAAAAGTTATGCCCCAATCATTTTTGATTTGTTCCAATACTAACACAACATTATATGATCAAATTCCATCCAGACGTTAAGATCCTAAGAAACTGAATTTGAACTCAATTCCTTCATACAATTTGTATCTTAGGTCTCTAGTTCACACCAAATCAAAAATCACTCCATTCGGATAACAACACAAAAAGTTATGCTCAAAACACCAAAATATGTTCTGTGCTAGAAAGTTCGCCGTGGCGAGCCAAAAAAGTTAGTTGCAGCAAATTTTTACAAAAAGGTATTCCGGGAACCATTTTTCTACATTTTCCAACTTTTTACTTCCTACATTTCACATATAACCCATCTAAACACTAAACAATTACTTCTACTTCATTTCCAACTTCATTTCAACCCAATATCATTAACAAAAACATCAAAATCTATCTTTGATCTTTAAACCTAAATGAGAACACTTGCCTATGGCATTCACTAACAACTTCCCACATAAGTTAAGCTATTTTTAAGTTTCATCTAACCAAACAAGATGGAATAATGCTCATACTTGTTGATGCTTCAAAATCTTTAAAAATCTCCAAACCTAGCTTTCCTCTTCTTTTTCTCCTATTCCCACGACACTCTCTTCTTCTCTCCCTCATTCACACTTCTTCTTCTAATTTCTACTCTTAATAATCATACAAATATCTATCTTGCCCCTCCAATATAAGTGTTATGTCTTATACCTATAAGTGTCATGCCCAATTTGCCCTTGATACATTCTTCCAACATTAACACTTAAATTCCATCACTTCATGCAATAAAATCCTACTAACCTTAATATAATAATCAACTCCAAAGATTTAATCTATCAGAACCTCAAAAATTTTTTAAATCATGCTTAATTGGAGAAAGAAAAATTTCGGGGGCCAACAGTTCTTCACATTTATATTCAAGCAACACTTCAATATACATTCCACATTTCACAATCATTGGACCTTCTGTCCCGAAATTAACACAAATCAATTCACGTTCATTTATCAATCAAAACATAATTTAAGCAAAAAATAATTGAGAGAAACCGTCTAGGATACTCACTAGTTGCTCCCAAAGCTAATGCCTGGAAGTTCTGACAACGTCTAGAGATTGACATTCCAATTACTCCTCTATATCAAATAGCACATACACATCCATCACAATTTGTACAATCATAAGTGTTTAACAATGCACATGTATGTAACAAAATATGTACAATGCATGTTCATGATAATACCAGGTATTTATCCATTAGTGTCATCACAAAATTAGTCCCATAATAAGACTCCTCTAAGTATAATTTATACTTAGGTTTATACCTCACTAGAACCACTAAAATCACAATTTATACTCTTCCATCTGATACCCTTAATTTGATTCAATCAATCTTTTTCAATTCAGTATCTAATGCTATAAACTTTTATAGAGAGGTAGAAAATGTGCTAGGAATCTATTGGTTTAAGAATCACTTCATTTGGAGGTCGGATGACAAAGTTATGGCCGAAGGAAATCAAACAAGGATCTATCTTCAACCATATTGAACCTATTTTGGGAAAAAAGAAGTAACGTGCTCTAGGGATATCAGATCAAGTTCATTCTTTAAGGGTCGAAAGAGGACTTCAATATCTATATCTTTCATAAAGACTTTGAAGTGAGATTTTGTCATTTAAAGGTCATAATTGGACCAAACGAAAGGTCAAATGAATTAGGAAAATTGTCATAACTTTCCCTAGAGATATCGAATTAAGGTGTTCTTTAGTTGGTTTGAAAGAGAACTTCAAGATTTACAATCTTCATGAAGATCTTGAAGACAAATTTTATAATCTCTAGGGTCAAAAATGGGACAAGACGAAAGACCAAATGATATGAAGTCACAACCAGATGATATGACATCACCAAATAATATGTCCTTGCCAAACGAAGCGTTCTCACTAGACGATACATCCTCACTAGACGAAGCGTCCTCACTAGACGATACGTCCTCACCAGACGAAGCATCCTCACCAAATGATACACCCTCACTAGACAAAACATCCTTACCAGACGAAGTGTCCTCGCCAAACGAAGCGCCCTCACTAGAAAAAGCATCGTCACTAGACAAAATGTTCTCATTAGATGAGATGCCATCACCAGACGATATGTCCTATACTCCGAAGCATCTCCACTTATAAGGACCATAACTTTTGACTCCAATATCTAAAAATTTTATACTATATACCGTTGGAAAGCTAGAAAGCTAAACTACAACTTTTTAGAAGTCAAATATGTCAAAGTCAACCTAGATTAATTCAGATTTTCCCCTGAACTCAAAACATGAATTTTTTCCTATGGAAGACTTGAAATTTTGCATTTCGAAAACTTGGAATGTCCTGAACCTTACCATTTAGCTACCAATTTTACTTCATTAAACTCTTAAATCTCAATTCAACAGGGTTTTCAAATTGAAAAATCCTACAATGCACAATTATTAAAATTGTTTCTAGAATATTTAAACCCATGTATTTTCTAACTCCGTGGCCTAAAACTCCTCCAAAATAGTCCAAAGATTCAAAATGATCTTACCTTGATTCTTCACCAAATGAAGAGATCTTTGGCTCAATTTGAAACTCTTCTCTTCTTTTTCCTTTTTCTTTTCTTGAACCACTTCAAAATCTCTCTGAAGACAAAGAAATGCTGAAACCCTAGCTCAACTCTTTTCTTTTCTCTCAACCACGAAATTATCTTCTTTTTCTTTCTTAATTTCTCTTCTTCTCTCCCAATTCATGTTTCCCCGACTTCTTAAAAAGCAAGACTACATTTCTTTCTTCCATTCCTACCCTTAATGAGTACAAAAAGCCCCATTTACCCTTCCTTATAGGCTTATGTTCTTTTAACTTTAAGTGTCTTGCCAAAAATACCCCTTGAACATTCTTATAACTTTTACACTTCATTTCAATCAACCTATATCATATAATCTTTCTAACATCAACATAATAATTAACTTCCACAAAATTTTATAAAGACCTCATAATCAATGTAAATCATACTTATTCATCAAAAAGAAAGTTTGAGGGCCTACATTTCTCAATATACTCACATTTATACACAATTATATCCGAAATGTCAATGAATGCATGTACAATTATTTTCATGTGCAAAATTTTACTATTCACGTGTATGTGTATGCCACATTATGCAGGAGCATGAAAAATGCATTTCTAAGATCTCATCAATTACTCATATTTACTATTCTAACCTCCCCATAGGTGATGGGATGTTACAAGCTATCATGGCCATGAAAAGTTAATTACATAGTCGTGAATTAATGCTCCGTGTTCTTTATTTTTATGCTTTTTTTCCTTGTCTCCTTTTATTTTAATCTTCTTCTTCTTTCTGCTCTATAAGGATAATAGAGTATGAATCTCGAGAAGATGGCTTAATGAGAATGCTTTTGACTCACTTAATCTATTACATTTCCAAATTGTACCAAAAATCAAACATAAATTAAAGTGAGTGTGTTAAGCATTTTGAGGCATTAACCACTAATTTTAATGGATTAAATGTATCAACAATTAAGCACATATCATTTACGTATGATAAAGTTAGAAGAAAGAAATTGATTCCTCTAGATAAGAGCATCCTGTTACAGTCTTCATGTGTAGTTCACTCAAATTCCTTTAATCTTGTATACTTCATTTTGTAGTTTTTTAATCCACCTTACAAACACAACCAATCTGGAGCATATCATTAAACTCCAAAGGCACCTTTTCCCTATAAATTCCTTAATGAGAATATTTAGTTAGTAACATATAGGTAATAATTACACTACAGGGTAGATTTTCTTGACCTTTTTCTTTTCGCTTTTCTTTAGAAAGATAAAATATTTTATAAATTTTGGAACAGTCACTGATTTAAGTAGAAAATAGGGGAAATGATCAATTAAATAATCAGACTATAATTTACAGGATATTAAACTAGAAAGTTAAAGTTCAAGGATTTAGGGCATTTATGTGATAGGTGCAATTCACCTTACTGCAACAAAGATTTGTAGGCTACAGTAATCTTGAATTCAATGCTTTAGATCAAAAATTAAGATTAAAAAATAAAATTTTAATTAGGAAATACTGTTAGGCTTAAACTTGGAATTCAAAAGGAGATACATAAAAGAAAGGACGACTCATGAATTCAAAGTTGTAAGAATTTTCTTTTAAGAAAGGTGGTTATTCATAAATGATTTCCTATGCATGACTTTACAAAAACATTCCATGAGAACTTAATTGCCTTCACATCAGAAATAAGTTGCTGGCATAAAAAATATGAACAATAATGTGCATATGAGTTGCAATTTCAACACAAAACTTTCCAACATCATCAAATATGAACTACAAAACATGATTAAGCATAAGATGCAGCAAAGTTTAGTTGGTTTTATATAAAAACTCAAAAGAGATTTTGAACTGATATATTCAAGATCAATGTTTAGCTTAAGATCTCTAAAATTTTCTAAACACATGGCATTACATTGTTTAAACACAAGATATGTTTAGATTTTATGGATATAATGATTTTTTAGACAAAAGTTCGACAACCTTTCTAATTCAAACATACAGGTAACCAATTCCACTATATAAACATCTTTAAATTGGAGTCCTTTCAGTCCTAAAAAATACAGTAAAAGAAGAACAAGAAGTAAAAATTAAATATAGGTGGGGACACAAGGTGACAATTAGCTGAGAAGCAGATTTTGATGAGAGAAGAAGAACCCTTTTGAATAGGTGAAATAGACATCATTTTAGGGGAACATATAAAGAATACCTTGAAAACAAAATATGAAGATGTTAGAGGAAAAAGATAGAAGTCAGTACATAGAACACAAAAATAAAAGAGGAATACCATGAAGATAGAAGATGGCAATGATTTTGGAGCAACTAGAACAAGATGAATACACAAGAAGAAAAATCATGAGACTAGTGCCTTTAGATTATAAGTCTTGAGAAAACAAGGTTATTTTTGTAAACAAAATGACAACATTTTTGTTACTTTTTATCCTTCTTTTTCTACTATGAAAATATTTTCATAACTAAAAATTTTTACCTAAAAATGTATTTCTTAGTTTGAAAACACAGTTGGATAGATTTCTGTTTTAGCTACAAAAACATTTTGCAACTAAAAACTTTTAACTGCTAACTAAGTTCATGGTTTAAAAAAATCACCAAAGCTTATTTTTTGTAGGTAAAAACTTTTTCCTAGAAAACTTAAGTTTACAGTTGAAAAACATCGTCAAATCTGATTAGCTATGAAGATCAAACGTAGTCTATTCTAAACATAGCTAATTTTTAAAAAGACCCTCAAAATATTTAACTTTAGAGGTACTACTTCAATAGGATACGGTTTTAAAATTTCTTAGCCCAATGGTAACTGTTAACCATGAATTTTAAATAGTAGTAAAAGAAAACGTAGCCAAAACTCCTGTTTGTTGTAATGTATTATGAATTGACATAATTCTACTATCTTTTCAATTATTAATTGATGAATTTGAATATTATATTTAATGAATTACTTTTATCATATGAATGAGTCCATTTTTATATTAAATTTCATGACCAGTTTTATGGATCATTTAAGAAAATGAAGCATAAGCGAATAGTATGATCTTGTATTACATGTATATTAATATTGCTCTTATGATTTTTCTTCAACTTTGAAGCAATCCTCAATTCTCTACCATATTGAAGATTAATAAGACTAATCACAAACCATAGGTTAAATATTCATAATAAACTTAATGATTATCAAATTAAATATGGCTTTAAGAGAGAACTCTCATCCTAATCGTAATATTAAGACTTTTGCTAGTGATAAGAAGATTTATGAAAAATAGGATTACTAGAAGTGATGTTGTTTGATAATCATAAGGTATCATATAGAGGACTTTATATATGGTTACATTAAAAAGATTGATAATGCTAAGGAATTTCTTAAAGACGTCAAAAATGAAATAGAAGAGGTTATTAAATTATATTAGGCTATATATTTTGAGGATGAGATTGACGTAAGCCAAAGACTTGGGGAAAATATGTTCATTATTATCCATGCACTTGTTGCTTCCACCCCAAAAATTAACCTTATGTTTGACCAGCATTTAGTAGCCATTTAAGATGAACATATTAAGCATATAACTAAAGAAACTCCAGATATAGTTATAGAAAATGTGTCTTTAAGGAGATTAGAAAGTGTTCACATACTTGCAACCTCTAATAACTATATTGTATACTTGAAAAGTATGAGTCCGACATAAATCCAACTACTTATAAAGAAGCCATTTTTAGTCCTTAACCAATTCTTTGATGAATGTTATGAATAATAAGATAAACTCTATTTTAGAAAATGATTTGTGGATCTTGGTAGATTTATGAAAAGTTAGTAGGCTCATTGGATATAAATGAGTATTTAAGACCAAGTTTGATTCCAAAGGTCAATTATAAAGGTATAAAAAAAGGCCAGTAGCTAAGGCCTAAAGCTAACGAGAAAGTATTCACTACAAAGAGAACTTACTATTTTGTTTTCACTAAGGACTCCTTACAAATTATTATAAAAATTGTGACTCAATTTGTCCTAAAGCTTTATAAAATAGATGTAAAAATGACTTTCATAAATGGAGACTTAAGTGAATATGTCTACATAGTTTAACCTATTGGTTTTGAGATAGAAAAAGAAAACATAGTTTATAAGCTTTGAAAGTCAATCTATAGGTTGACAAAATCTAAGGCAGTGATATCAGGAGTTTCATAAAATTGTCATTGATAATAGTTTCAAGAAAAACATTATTGATCAATGTATATAAATAAAAGTTAGTGTGAGCAAGAACATAGCTCTGGTTTTATATATTGATAATATATTACTTACTACTAATGAAATTTATTTATTGATCAAGACAAAATCAACTATTATTTGACCATTTTGACATGTGGATCTTGGTAAAGTACCACAAATTTTAGGTATACAAATTCACTGCGATTAGACTAAGTTTTTTTCTCATATTGTCTAAAAATACATACATTCATCATATCTTAAAGAGGTTTAATAAGTAGTCTTTTCTTTTGTAAATATTCTAGTTATGAATGGTGACAATATCTTCAAGGACCTATGTTGGATCCCATTTCTGAAGCCCAACATTCGGAGTCATAAAACATGAACAAACTCATTCCTCTATTTCATAACAGGTTTTGGGAAACTTCCAATTGGAATTTCAGTTTGAATTCTTCAGAACATTTGTTCAACATTGTCTTAAGTTTCTAATGACTCGAAAACCATTCAATTTGGTTTAGAAATCTAAAAGTTATGGCCCAAACACTTTTGGACTATATTTAAACTAAAACAGTACACTATACTCAACTTCCATCCAAAAATTGAAAATTTTAGAGACATAATTAAAATTTAGTTCCTTCAGCTAATTTGTAGCTCTCTGTCTCTAGTTTATTTAAAAATAAGAATCATACCATTTGGAACTCTACATATCAAGATGTCCTGAAAATAAAAAAGTATGCTCAATAAAATATCCAATTTATACTCTTCCAATTGATACCCTTATTTTGACTCAATCAATATTTTTCAAATCAATACCAAAAGCTATAAATTTTTATAGAGAGATAAAGGAATGAGTTAGGAATCCAATACTTTAAGAATTAGATCATTTGGAGCTTGAGCGACAAAGTTATGGTAAAAAGAGTGGAAGATGTTCAGGTTTGGGGGGAAGCCTGCGGGTCACGATCGTGCAAATCGCGACTTTCGTGCAAGTCCGTAGAGTCGTGATCGCAACTTTTCACGATCACGACTTCTCCCTCCCTGCATTTCTTCTTTTGACTTGTATTGGTAAAATAGGTATAACTTTTACTACAAATATCAGATTAAGGTCATTCAAATATCATTTTTAAGAGAACTTCTAGACCTACAACTTCTATGAAGATCTCAAAAACAAATTTGGCCTTTATAAGAGTTAAAATTTCGAAATAATGTAGCTGTCCCCAAAGTCCATCCTATTCAGCATCACAAACTTCTAATATTCATAACTCTCAACTCCGATATCCAAATATTTCATAATATATAGAATTGAAAAGCTAGAAAGATAATCTACAACTTCTAAGAAGACAACTTTGTCTAATTCCACCTAAATTAATCCAGTTTTCCCCTGAAGTCAGCACACAATTTTTACCCGTATTGAAACTTGAAATAGGAAATGTACAACTACAAGATAAATAAGCACATACACATTGGAAACTTCTTCAATTCTTCGTTCATTTTTAAATCAAAATGAAGTTCATATATAGCTTTAATTACATATCAACATTACATCAAAGACTTAACACACGATACAAAATATTATGGATGCTCAATGTATGATATGCTTATAAAGCTAACCAAAAATGATTGAACTAACTTAGTTACAAAAGTCTCTAACTATCTTGGAGTTTCCGATGCCTTGCAAGGATTGATAACTCTCTCGTTCTATACCTGAGGAATTGAAAAATATTGGGTTAAGCTATGACGCCCAGTGGCTAATATATTTATAGCCATCGGCAATTACCACAAATTCAAGCATATGTATTTATATATCTAGCAATTCAATCATTCACCAATTTAGCACAAAACTCATAATTAAGCAGTTAATACATAACATATAACATAGACTTTAACCATTAAGAAAATCATTCAAATGCATCATATTTAACAATTCAAAGATGCAATACACAACCAAATAGCTCGAGATGTCCCATGGGTACTGTTGGGCTCGGGCCCCGGATGCCCGAGTCCCGAGACGGCCCCTCGGGTCGCACCCGCGCCGAGCGCCCCGAACCGCGGACCCGATCCCAACATTTAGGCACAATCGATTATTTAATACATACATACATTTCCATAACATACACAACCATACATTAAAGACCCTATAATCATAGGGATTTCATGTTATTGCAAATCCAAGGAAATTCAACAAGTATTCTCAATTGTAGCAAAATACAAAATGAAATTCATAATCCAAAACACATGAATATGCTCAATGAACATATGCACGGAGGGCCAACGAAATACGAACTTAATACAAGTTCCTAATATGTCAGAAGTTTCCGATGCCGCGCAAATTCAACGATCGTCCTGATCTGCACCTGAGGAGGGAAAGGAATGGGTTGAGCTACA
>JANTNU010000001.1:13556981-13567406 GCA_024752395.1 Erythroxylum havanense
TATACACCAATCACCAAAATAGAGAGTATTTGTCTGGCACTAATGGAAAAAGTAGAAGATAAATAGAATAATTGCTTATATATATACTAGATGTTTAACAAGCCACTACTCTATCTTGATTTCATCTACTATGAAATCAAATTGTCAACTCCCCTGTCCAAAATCATTTCTTGTATCCAGTTCAATAGCTTATTCACTACTTGGTACTTATCTTCCGTTATTTTTTGGTAGATTTCGTGATTCCTCTCTTTGCAGATCATATAAATAGTTGACATGAAAGCAACTTTGAGAAGGATGGCATTTTCATTACCTAGTTTAGTGAGATTAATGAACCATCTCAAACTAAGTTTCCAATCATAACTATTATTTGCAACACTCACCATTTCTTAGATACGGCTCCAAATGGGTTTGGAATAAACACAATTAAAGAACAAATGGTTCATGTCTTTTTCAACATTCTAGCAAAGTACGCAGCAAGTGCTATCTGAGTTAAACCATTGACATTTTGTCCGCAACTTATTTTTAATGGCTAGCCAAGTTATAACGGATGCTTTAGGGTTTAAAGACGTCTTCTAGACCAAGGTAAACTAGGGACTAGCAGCAGATCTTGTCCAAAAATCCAATGACAAGATGTAGTTGTTAACAAACTACTTAGGTGAAGGGTCCATGAGATAGAATCATCTTTTGCAATAATTAAGAAACTCTAGCATCCACTTACAATTTGTTGCGCATATGTAAGATCACCAGGTTGTTGCGAATATGAATTAGGGAAAGGGCTTTAGAAAAGGAGATATTTAGAGAGCGTGGGATACTCAAACCAAGGTAAGGCGGGAAACTGGTTTGGGTTCAAATAAGCAAATTAAAAAAGGGTAGAAGAGTAATAATCTTAGAGAGATGAGAGAGAAAAGGTGTCATAAAAGAAAAAGCCAACAAAAACCATTCATCTTTATTCACATTGACAAGTAACAAAGATTGAAGAGTATTTATAAACAAATACTGGGTATATAAATTAATATCTTACAGTTTTGAGTGAACATAAAAAAACTTTTTATATATGACTTAATTTTTTATAAATAAAAATTATGAAAAATTAAACATATTATTCGAAGAAATATATAACTTTAAGGACTTAGGTATGAGATGAAATGTAGTATGAGAACGACTATTCTCCTACATAGAGAATTAAGCAAAGTTTAAACTTGTTTTTTAATTATTTGGATCGCCTAAAGAACAAGAAAGTAATTGCTTTCCTTTACGTATAGTTAGATAACTAAAATTGAAAATTTCAAATTTTAATTGATTGAGTTTTTTTTTTTTTTGGGTTTCACAAGGATTACCAATGGCCATAATTAAGTAGCAAAAAGACGGGTTATCAATTCAGGACGTGTATATATCATATATTTTGTGTTTTAGAACAATTCATATTCGCATATTTTATCATTTTTGAATGTTATCCATTTTTAGTTTATGGTTGATTATACTATTTGAATGTTTTATTCATTTTTAGTTTAGGGTCTGAACGCTTTCTCCTTTTCATGACAAACCTGGGAAGTGAAGTGCTATCCTCGAAGTTGACCAAATCAAATAATTCTGCACTTACATTTTTGGGCAATAGATTCGCAGTAGATTTGTGTTCTAATTATTTTATGCCGCGCCTGTGTTTTTTTTTTTTTTTGTTGGTAAAACTAGACCACCACTATTGACTATAGCAAAGGATGACGTAGAGTTTTGTTTTATAATTGAAAACAATCTTCTTTTTTCTATAATAACCTCACCTTTTAGTTGCGTATATTTATATATTTGCTTTAATATATTCATTTAGTATTTTATATTGCCTCCACTTAGATGGTTTGAATAACTTTGTTTATGTATATGGAGGCACTGTCGATATAAAATACTAAATCTTATTGCTTTCTTAACTAATCGAAATTAATTATTCAAACTCAGCCCCTATTTATCAATCTCTTCATCTCCACGTAACTAATTACGTCAGCTTTGATTTTCAGAATTACATATTGATAATTACAAGAGTAAGGCCAATTCTATTATAACGTATGAGACATATTTTCTTTTACTAATTAAGAAAACACAAAGGGGGAAAGTTGAGTACAAAACAGTTCTCATACAATTTAAAAGTACAAATAAAGGGTGAGAACAGCAAGTGGTGGGCGGTTGGTGAGATGGGGACGCGACCGTGTCCTGATGCAAATTCAACTGATCACCAACTCTGACAAGATGGTTGGCGTCCCCTCGCCCGTAACAATTAACAGGATGAAGTTTGGTGGGGGGGTTGTTGGGACGCGCCACGTAGAAGATCGATATAGTGATTCGTGAATGGCGCGTCCCCACAGGGTTGGTAAGGAGGGCACGCTTACGTATTACGATAGCCCATTGTAAGAGCTGGAGCTGACGCGAATATTAGGTAATGGGATTATGGGAGTCCACTTTTTGAGTATTTGCTCGACTTTGTCTTTGGTTGGAAATTACTGGCATTTGATGGTCCGCGGTGAAATAGACTCTTTTATAAAACTACGTAAAGCTTCAACTTTTAATAAAATATTAACATTTAAATTTTTTTATCAATTTAATTTTATAAATTACTTTTTATATATCTTTTGATTTTTTAATTACGATGAAAGGCATACTGTACATTAAGAGTATTATCTAATTACAATTAATTGTTAAAAATAAAATTTAAATTTCTAAACAAAATTTTAATAAAATTAAAAGATTAAATGGAGCTTTTTTTAAAATATTAACTATAATTTAAATATGGTAAAAACTCTTTAAATGCGTATGAAAGATATTTTTAGATGAATTCTTCTTTTTATTCGTTTTGTTTTTAAAAACTTATTTGAATTATATTAGAGCATCTATTGAATGATTAAAGTAAACTTTTACAATAATTTTTTTTTGATTCGAGGAAACCCCGTAGGCGGGCCAAGCGGGCATACCTCTCTGAGGGCTCAATTGACGCACCACCTTGCAGGCGGGCCAAGCGAGCGCACCTCATCATTGAGGGCCCAACTAGTTCTCCATCAACAGGTAAAACCCCGGCTACCCCAGGCTTTTACAAGAGGGGCTAGCATGGAATCGAACCTGGGACCTAACCAAAGTCAAGCCCCGCTCTCAACCATCAAGCCACACCCCTTGATACAACAACGTAAACTGTAAATAGATGATACAAAGATAAAATAGTGTCGTTCAAAGTATACAATTTGGTATAGAAAAAGTAATAAACAGTATTGTAAAACAATTTCGGTTTCAAGTTTATTCACTTGTGATAGCTGCATCTACTGTGGTTCTTTCATAAAATAAAAACTAGAGCTAGCACCCTCTAATTATATTTTAATCTTCCCATTGTGTTTTCTTTCATATCCATCAAACATTTCAAGCTACTATTTTTGTTCTTTCTATGAAAAGAACATACAAGTCGCAATGTAAAGATTATTACATAATTCATAAGATAGGCAATCCAAAACGAGAAGAAATTTTAGTGGAAATTGAATTTGTGAAGAAAGTCTCAAAAAGTGCCAATGATTTTTGAGTTAAATTTATAGGACTTACAAAAGTTTGTTTGTTTTTTTTTAATTCAAACCCTCAATTTTAAAAATTATCAATCATCCCTATAATTTAGTGTTGTAACACGCCGACTATCCATTATCCATATTTGTTAGAAAACTTAACTAAAACCAAAGAAACAACAATATTTGTTGTTATATGGCATAGCATAAGACACCAATGCGATACATACCATATGACAATAAATAGATTGAAACACTCACACTGATGAGTGTCTATCTCTATTTTGAGAAAATCATAAGTTTTCAATAATCACAATCACTCTTATGTATTATAAGAACGATGCATTAGTGAAGACAAGTTTGATAATGGTTGAATTGAAGTATTTTTTGAGAGACACAGCTGTGTAGGATGTATACAATTGTGTCCTTTACTCAAACGACTACATGGATTAACTGTATAAGTCACTAGAAACGTATGCATAAAGATGTGAAGAGTTAAAGACATACACAATCGAGTACATGCTCTATTCATGGCATACATAATTATGTGTGACGACCATGTGTCCTTATAGAACTATGTACATATATGATCTCTTCGAAGTTAGAAGGGACACGGTCACTTATATGGTTGTGTATGATGCAAAAAGCCCCTACTTTCATATCATAAAAGAGACAAAAGTTATGTGTTTTAAGTATGAGCGGATAGAACAATGAAAAGTGAAGAAAAACCAAGTGAGAGTGAGAAGAGAAAGTTCCTCATTCTTTTGTTGATAATTTATAGCAACAAGTTGTTTATAGAGAGAATGTTTTGGGCGTTAGTTTAAGAAGAGTGTTGAGTTGCTATAGTAGCTTATTTTTTCCTATCTTGAAACTTGGTGGGACAACTTGTAGCTGTGGTGTGATATAGTTTTGAGCAAGGACCAATAACTTGGAATTTAAACTCTTGTAAATTCTTAGTTAAATTTAGTATATTTGCTTATTGGTTTGGCTCATAGTTTTTCCATGTACTATGGAGGATATTTCAAGTAAATTTGGTGTTCATGTCATTATCTTTTCATTCTCACACTAATCTGAATAATTTTTTTAATAGCAAAGAAAAAGGTCTTTGGATCACAGATATGTAGGAGAAGATGAGTTCTTTGAAGAAGAATGAAATATATGAGATAGCGAAGATTCTAAAAGGCAGCAAGGCATTGAAAAATATATAGGTATTTAAGATAAAGAAAGATTGTGACAAGTTAGTGAAGCATAAGGAAAGAATAGTGGAGTTAGGATTCATCCAAAATAATGACATAGACTATGATGAAATCTTCTTACCGGAGTTAGGATTCATCCAAAATAATGGCATAGACTCTGATGAAATCTTCTTACCAGTTATCAAGATGACCTCAATACAAATTGTGTTGGTTTTGACTACTAAATTGGATCTTAAACTTAAGAATTTAGATGTTAAGACATCTTTCTTATATGGAGATTTAAAAGAGGAAATATAGCAGAGTAACCACAAGGATTCAAGGTTAAAGGCAAGGAGTATCTAGTTTGCAAGAGAAAGAAAAGTTTATATAGGTTAAAATAGGCACCAAGATAGTCGTATTTCAATTCCTTTATGAAAAGTAATGGTTACAAGATATGTCGATTCTTATGTGTATTTTAAGAAGTTTATAAGTGGGAATTTCATCATTATTCTTCTGTACATCAATGACATGTTAATTGTGGGTTAGGATGTTGGAATAATCTAAAAATTAAAGGACTTTTTAAAATCGATTAGATTTTGGATCTATAAAGCATATTATGTAGAAAAATCCTAGTGCGTGCATCATATACATACAGTGTGGAAAACAAAAAAAATTATTCCAGGACTTTCTCAAAGTCCAAGATCTGTGTGCCTATACAAGGAAAAACCATTAAACCTAGCTAAAAATTCCTAATTCACATACATGTTCATAACATATATAGGAATTCATGGAATTTACACAAATCAATTATTCATATAATAACCATGTACCTTATATGTAGTCTCCTTCATTCTTTGATCTTCTACTCCTCGATTTGTCGCAAACCACAACGACTAAAGCAAACCGTCTCCAATGGTATCCACACAGATATTGAAGAAACTAACTGAATCAAACTCTTTGATCTACAAATGACTAGAACAAAGACAAGAGTGCTAGCTCTCTCTTTTGTTCTATAAAAAGTAAAAACATTAAAGAGAAAGAAGAGAGAAGAAGATGCTAAAGCTTAAAAGAGAAGCTTGAAATATGGTTTTTATATACTTGATAAAAACCTTTCTTACGAACATTAGCCTTCTTTTTAGATTTTTTGTCTTTTATTATTATTGTCTTTTATCATTAAAAGACAATAAATGCAACTTATTAAAGAAGACTCTCATCTTCCATGCTGCACACACCTTTATATATATATATATATATATAAATGCTGAGGTGGTCCAGTCATACTGGACTCGGTCCTATCGGGTTTCAAGTGTAAAAAAACACCAGAGATTTGTTTTAACAATATCGATGTTGTGATCTCATTAGGACATATCTCAATCTCATCGGGATCCATTTAGATCTATTATAATAATGCCATTGTTTTCACAATACAACTGTATGGGCCTATCACTGCTAGGAATCACACCAAATTTAGTAATAAACTTTTTGATCCAAACTACTTCCTTTGCTGCGTCTGAAGTTACAATGTACTCTACCTTGGTTGTTGAATCGATAGTTATCTCTTATTTAGAGGTCTTCCAACTGACCGCCCCACTGTTCAGTGAGAATATATAACTTGATTGGGATTTGGAATCATCCTTATCAAATTGAAAACTGGCATCTGTATGCCCACTCACTTTTAGATTTCCATCTCCATATATCAAGAAAACATCCTTAATCCTTCGCAAGTACTTGAGGATGTTCTTGACAATCACCCAGTGACCCTTACTAGGATCCGATTAGTATCTGTTAGTAACACTTAGAGCATATGATACATTGGGTCTTGTACATAACATAGTGTACATGATAAATCCTATTGCAGATGCATACGAGATCATATTCATGCATGTCCTCTCTTCTAGTGTCTTAGGAAACATATATTTCAACAGTGTTTTCCCATAAGTTATGGGATGATACCCTCTCTTGGACTATTCTATGCTAAACTTCTTTAGCATCTTGTCTATATACATTGAATGTAAAGACCAAACAACCTTTTCGATCTATCTCTATAGATCTTTATCCCGAGGATATAAGTTGCTTCACTAAGATCTTTCGTGGCAAACCAAACTCTTTAATTATCTCATCAAAATGGATATTCCAACTCCTGGATGTTTGTTTCAATCTATAGATGGATTTCTGAAGCTTGCATACCTTTTTACCATCATAGGAGATGAAGTCCTCTAGTTAACGACTAAACTAGTCAAACCACAAGTAACTCTTATCAATAAACCTACTTTAGGATCGTGGTTCAATTTTGATGATGTCCCATCAATAAAATAGAGAAATCAAATACATGAATTTAGAACTATTGACAGAATTTATCTCCATAATGACAGGAACTTTAAGAGAATAATTCCAAAGCCTTAGTTAATATACACTTATAAAAGACTTACAACTATCAAAAGCTTGTTCTTTATTAGGAATGATCCATAAAAAAATTATTGGAGATTTTCATCTCATTGATTGACAAAGCAAACATAAGTCCTTTGAAATAAAATGTTGCTCAAAGAACATGAAAGAATTACAGCAACATTTTTAGGAAATGTCTGAAATATATTATATGCTCAATGGCTTTAATTATGTTAATCTTTAATGTACATTCATTACCTCCCTTCCTGATGAGTTACAACTATAAGTACAAAGAACTATCAATTCTCTTTACAAAGACATGTCTAAAATCTCTCTTAAAGAAACCTACTAATTAGCTTTGGTGACACTGGACAAATTATGTGAACAACACAAGTTCTTCATAGCTAAGCTAAAAGGTGGACCTCAACTCAAGAAAGAAAAATGAAAAGATATGGAGAGATATGCATGTAACATAAAAAAGGAGAAACACTTCAGAAGAAAGCCATTACGAGTTCACCCTTTCAATAGAAGGAGGAAAAAGAGGATAAAATTCTCCAAGAGGCATGCTTTTGAAACCATAAAGCTAGATTGGTGTTACTTTTATGGACAACAAAGTCATTACATAAAAAGGTGCCCTAAAAAGACCAAAAAGGATATAAAAAATCCTATAATCCATTGAAGTTATGCTGCCCATAAGAGATGATGAGGACATCGAGTCTCTTTTTGAAGAACAATTTAGTGAAGATGAAGAGACACTGCTTGTACTACCTAACTGTGAATCTATAGATAATGAAGTCTCTTCTCTTGATGAAGATGATGACAGCCAATTGTATATGATGAAGCAGTTTTGATTCAAGCTAGAGCCTTAGAAGTTAGTAGTAACACATTATACTTTAAACTCCAGTTGCTTCTAAATAAGTATCATAAATTAATCTCAGCTATTGATTATATGGATATAAGGTGTTATAGAAGTTTGAAACCATATATTCTTCCTATAGAAGAATAAAAACCTTATGAAGAATACTTTATTGCAGATGATGACAAATCCTTCAAGATAAACCTTATTACAAACAGAAGGATTGTGATAAAGTTCTTCCCAAGCTGTATCAGTTTGATAAAACTATTGATTACATTAAAGAATGCAACATCTTTGAGCTACAAGTTTTCCTATTGGATATAAAGATATTAGGGATCAACTCTTACAATATTGCTCAGAAAGTTATGACTAATTAAATCATCCACATCCAATATGGAATAATTCAAACTTTTATATCCAATTTCCATTCAAAAAGAATGAGGACATTAATACAACAAAGTTCAGTCATCTAGGAATAAATCTAGATAACTTAAAGATGGCACAAAAAGAGTGTGTTGTACTTTTGAAACAAGGATTGATCAAGTCAACAAAATCAGATTAGGCATGACAAGCTTTTTATGTAGAAAAAGATAGAGGAAAAATGAGGTTAGCTATTGATTACAAGCCTTTGAATAATTTTCTTCAAGTTGATAAGTTTCCTTTACCTAAGATAAATAAACAGGTGTTATTTCCCAAAGAGGCAAAAAAAATTCTCAAAGTTTGATTTAAAAGCTAGATTTTGGTAATTAGGCATTGACCCAAAACATCGATATTAGACAACATTCCGCATTCCTAATACAAAGTGCCAGTGGACAATCATGCCATTTAGGCTCAAAATCACCCTATTACTACTTCAAAGAGCGTGACAAGGATCTATAACGGTATCCTATCAAGTGTTTTGATTTACATTAATGATATCTTGCTTTATTCACAAACTCGATAAGAGCATCAAACCCTATTAAAACAATTCTTGGATCTTAGAAAGAAGTATAGGATCTTCCCTTTTAATATTTAGACACTATATTTACTATGTTTTTCATTAGTGGCTCGTTCTTGGAGAATACATTGTGGTACTTACGGGAATTCTCCATCCACTATGTATATGTTATATTTCTTCCTCCATTACAGATCTATCAACATTTATATGATAAAGAAAATGAAGGTTCCCTCTTATGGACTTTCCTTGAGGTGTACCAACCATTATAAGATGGAGGACTTAACTCTCATAAATTATAAAGGATCTCAGGTTATGGGAGACCTCATTAGAGAAGCAAACTACTCAATGCTTTTTTATCCTTAACTGGCCTTATAGCACATCACATGATGGATCCATCTACTTTAAGAACAAGTGTAATTTCTAGCATGCCTCAATCCAATGGCCAAGATATAAGGAAAATGTCCTAAAGGACTTAGGCACTTTCTTAGGGACTTAAATAAACAACAATACTACTTAGTCAACATTTTGCTGACATACGGGTTAAGGAGGACTAGTAGTACATAGCCTTACCCATAACTAGTAAAGAAGTTGTTTCTAAATAACCAAGATGTTGTTGAGGGATGGAACACGATGACTTCATAGGAGGTCACTCATCCTAGTACTACTCTCGTCCAAGCACGTCTAACTTTGAATTTTTAAGGACCTAAATCATTTTCCTAAAAATGCACCACCAGCTATCTCTATATTTATTAGACCTTACCTAAGAGAATTCCTTCCTGAAGAACCTTAGATCCTAGACTTTGACATCCTAGATAACCCCATAGACTTGTGTCAAAACAATGCTAAACCATATCAAACCTAAGACTCCTCCTTCCAGGATGCCCAAGATCTAGAGTTGATATTCCCATCATTCATAAAGAGGAGCTGGATAAATTTTTAAAACTTTAAACATAAAGGAAGTGAGCCTCAATAAAAGAAGGAGAAGAACCAATGATGATAGTGATAACATAAGTGGAGGAGCTTTCTCGATAAATCTACAATTATGGCAAAAACCTATCTGACAAGGATGATGATTATGATTCCTCCCATTATTATTATAGGTCCCTCTATTAAAAGTTATTTGTTTAGATGTCTTTTATGATGTGATTTTTTATCCATTTATTGTATGATTGATGTTGTTCTTATTTACAATAGTTATTGTGATGTTATTATCCATTTAGTGTATATTGTGATGTTGCTTATCCATTTAGGGTGTGATATGACCTTATTCTTATTCAAAGATGTTTTTCTTTTTGTAATCTTCTTTACTTATCTAAGCCAATGAACTCTTTTGACCCAGAACTCCAAATTTGACAAACTTGGTGTCTACGGAAAGCTAAAAGGACCCTCTATAACTTTTATGAAGGCATTAAAAATTATATCGACCTCTAAGTAAGTCAAAAACTCCACACAAAGTGACTGGTCGATTGGGTTCACACTAAACAGCATCAAAACTTCTAACAATCATAACTTTCTACTCCCTTGTCCAATATTTTCGTGCTTTATATC
>JANTNU010000001.1:13615111-13654627 GCA_024752395.1 Erythroxylum havanense
GCCAACTTCCAATGCTCACTGGAACGTTGTAAGCAATTCCCGCAACTGCTTGTGCCTTACCCGCAGGGGTTGTAATTTTAATCGAAGCCTTGGACACTCTTATGCCCAAATTTCGAACCATTTTCTCTCCAAAGAAACTTTGGGTTGCACCAGTATCCACCATTGCGGTCACGTCCTTTTCCCCAACCTGTATACCCACGTACATCAGTTTTTTAAAGGGAACTGACTCAGTACTAACCGCATTAAGCAAGGCAATCGGATTTAGCACCGCATCTTCTGAAGATTCACCATCTTCTTCGGCAATCAGGGCATTCAGCTTCTCCTTCCTTGGGCATTCTCTGGCAAAGTGTGGACCTCCGCACAAGTAACAAGCAATTTTGTCCTTCTTCGAGGACATCTCTCCCTTCTTTGAGCCCCCATTTTGCTTGCCCTTGCCTTTAAAGTCTCCCTTTTTGGATTCCTTCTTCTTCTTCCCCTCGGTCCTCTCCTGTTGGGCGTGGCCTTAGCCCTTAGAAGAATTCGAGGAGCTCGCCTTAGAGTCTTTCGCCAATCGAAAATCCACCAAGGCATCGGCACCAACCACGTCC
The DNA here is from genome assembly GCA_024752395.1 of Erythroxylum havanense. NCBI lineage: Eukaryota > Viridiplantae > Streptophyta > Magnoliopsida > Malpighiales > Erythroxylaceae > Erythroxylum > Erythroxylum havanense. Next base: position 13,615,699 of record JANTNU010000001.1, read on the forward strand.
TTCACATTATACCTTCATTTAACATTCTTATTCTTTTTTCCATACTAACCAACTTCAACTTTGTTTCATCAAGCTCATCTATTGTAGATAACAACTTCTTTTCTGAATTTTGAATGATGTTCTTTATAGAAGAGTTTTCATTATTCAACTTCTCATCACGGTCATCACTGTCATAATCTAAAATTGAACTTTGAACTGATTCATCTACATTTTTCCTAAATTTTGGACTGATTTATCTATAATTTCATTATCATTTTCTTCCTTTTTGGTTGCTATTAAGCAAGCAACTAGACTTCTATTATAATAGCCATTTTCCATATTGAGGGTTAGGGCCTTAGATTGTTGCACATAACTATATCATTAAGAATTCATGAATTGCATTTCATTCACATGCATAATTATAGCATAAACACATGAATTATGATTTAGTACATATTGTAAAGAATGTATATGCACTCAATTGATTTATTCCAGTGTACGGAAGGTTTAAAATGATTATGATGTGAATTGTGTATTGTTTTTTCCTTGCATCTTGGTTCTATTGATTACAAGTAGTAAATTTGGAATTAATTGGTACAATTGAAAATTTTATGAATTAAAATGTACGTTTGGTCTAGGAAAAATACAAAGTGGTAAGACAAATTGACACATGAAAATTAGGATGATTAAGCCTATAATTAATTGACATTTGGCATAGGTAACTGAGTGACATTTGACATAACTAATTAATTGAAAAATAACATTGATCATTGAGTGACAAATGGCCTAGTATAAATGTGACATTTGGCAACTTATCTATGGTACAAATGGAAGGCATGCCTAATGAAACCCTCCCAACTTGTGCACCTTGCTCATATTTCATTCATACACACTACAAGATCCATACAAGAAAATATGCTCAAAGATAGTTATAATTTGCTATCATCATTTTACCATTGCGGGAAACATCCTACTTTCATCTTGTACTTGGATGATTTTGCATGCATGGAGAGCTTAATTAGCTTGATCATTGAGGTGGAAATTTTGAGCTAGACAAGTAAGTAAAAGATTGTTCTTTATGGCATGTTAAAATACAAAGTTTATGTTGATGAAATTAGGATGAATTGTATATGATGTTGATGATGAAACCTGCTGGAAATTTTTGCATCAACTTGGATACCATTCTGTTGTGTTCTTAATATATAAAAACCATAGGTTATGGATTGTTTTATGGATGAATTAGATTGAGATTTGAGGTAAAATGAAGGTGAATTTATGTTAAAGAAATGTGCTAATATAGTAATCTTGAAATGGGAAAGAACTAGGACTACCTGTGTGATCAAATGAATGATAGTTTTTGTTTTAATTATGATGCATGAAAGACCATAATTTGTGAGCTACCAAATGAATGATTTGAATTGGAAATTGGATATGGAATGGATAGGAATTGAAACATAATTAAGGTAGACTATAAGAAAAATGTCGTTTAGTGATGGATATTACCGACGAAAAATATTTAGATTCTGCAGGTAATATAAAATAGGGACATAATCAACCGACTAACGAAGGCATCATAAAAACGACCTTAGGTAAATTTACAGACGGATATTTTATGTAACTATCGGTGAATATACTGACGGTTGGCTATAACCGTCAATAAATTTACCTGTGGCCTTTTTCTTTCCATCAGAATATTTGTCGACGGTATTGGTTATTTTGTCATTAACATTATCGATGGTTATGAATGACGATCAATGAGTATATCAATAGTTCAGCGAATCCTAACGGTAAAGTTGACGATGACTTTCAATATTACCAACAGTTACTCTTTGTTTTTTCGGTAAATATCTTACATTTTACCAATAGTTTGTAGTGTTCTGTCGGTAAATATAATGAATTTTAGCGACGTATTTGTATTTTCTGTCGATAAATAATTAAAATTTTTGTATAAATCCCAACATTAAATTTTATTTCATGATCTTATGATTAATGCATAATTTCAACAGTTATGAATTATCTGTGCATAATATTTTGATTTGTTTATATATTTAATTTGTTTAAACAGAAAATTGATTGATGATATAAAGTTAAAATTATCTTAATTGATAATAAAAATATTAAAGTGTACATAGTAAGTCTTTGTAATTCAAATCAAATGACTACAACAATCCTACTCTCCAGGTGATCGCAAATGCTCTAAGGTGTTACCCCTCCCATTCAACTTGTCCTCCTTATGTCTTAGCTGAGCTATGCACTCCATCATTTGGTTCTAAGCTCATTAACTTCATTGGTTGTTGATCATTTGTGCTGGACATGGAGGATTATGAGTAACATATGTTCGCAAATAAACCTAACTTGAAGATCCTTCCATGACGGTCCCCACCTCCCACTGCATCAAGATATGTCTGACTGTCATCAACAACTTGTTCATGCTAAGAATGTTGCTGAATGTTTTCTTTTATTTGGTCCTATTAGGAGGCAATGTTTATATTAGTAAGTGATAATTATTAAGAATTACTATTAAAGCATAAATTTCACATATATTAAGTTCTCTACAATAGGTGTTGATGAATATCGTACTGTCATGCTTCTTAGTGTGAGTGTGCAAAAAGAGCTGACGGGGTTTTTAACATAAACAAGTCTGAACATGATTCCTCAGGTGTATTTTTGTGTTATTTGATATTTACAACACTACTGATAACATGATTTCAAAGTTGGAAATTAATCCAGGAACTTTCTTCTTCTCTTAGATGTCTTTGATTATAACAGCTACAACTGAAACTCTTTATGTTATATGTAGTGTATAAGAAACATTACCCACCAGCTCTGCACGATGAAGTTTGGAGATTGGATAGAATAGCAAAGGATGGAGCACTGCACAAGAAGCTGCTAAAGGCTAAAATTGTAACAGTGGAAGATTTTCTCAGAGTTCTTGTAAGAGATCCATAGAAATTAAGAAGTGTAAGATGTCCATTTCTCTAGCTTTCATGTCTTCCATCAAGAATGGTTTTATAGACTTCATATTCGTCTTTCAAAGATTTAATCTATTCTTCATATTTTGACATAGACTTTATGTTCTTGCTATAAATCCTTGGAAGTGGAATGTCTAATAGGATGTGAGACAACACAGTAGAGCATGCCAAGTCTTGTGTCTTAGGAGGGAAGCTTTATGTGTACTATCCTGATGGAACTCATAGCACTGGCCAATCATATCTATGAGCTTAGAGGTCTTATTGTTGATGGGCAATTCCTTCCATTGGAATCACTTACCAATCATCAAAAGGTTGTACAAACTCCTGTCATTTTGATAAATCAGTCATGTTTTACATACATTTGGTAGAAATTTGTTCATTTTTTGCTCAGATGAGCTAGATTGAGTTCAACTGTAACTTAAAGTTCAAGTTTTAGTGACAATTCCAAGTCACTGAATTGTAATAGAGCCTTTTGATTGTAGACAAGGGATTGATGAAAGTTGGATACTTTTTATGTTTCATTGAACTCAACCATGTTTTTTCCTACATTCTCATAGGCTAAAACCTGTAAGCAAAAGGAAAGATTCAGATTTCTCGTGGAAAGAAATGAAACTTGTGTTTTCTACATCCCCTCTTTTATACAATCACCAACAACATTAGCTCGCATACATGATCCAAGAGGGTAAGCGTCAATTTGAAATTCTCCATTTAGTAACATTTTTTCATTTGGCTCCTACTTGAACAACGTTAAAGTTATCAATATCCGATGCATAAATAACGCAGTAACTAATGCTAAAGTATACACTTCTCCCCAACTCACTAAAAAAGGGTAAAAGTATCGTAAAAGCTCAGATCTTTTTACGTTTTCTTGTACATGCACAAACTCTGAACAGATGAAATTTAAAGATCTTATACTGAACTAGATAAAACCGTTCATTGTCCTATAGTAAATGATAGATGAAGGCATGCCAGTTAATTCATTCCATTGTCAGAAACCAGGGAATTGTTGGTGTTGAATGAGTTATTTAGATTGGATTTATAATGCTAACTATACCCTTCCCATCTTTGCTTTGACATATAATTCATGCTCTACAAAACATTGCCAATTAAAATGTAAACTTAATATATTGTGATTTGTGTACTGTTTAATATACTTTAAATATTATTTATATACATAAATAATTTTTATTATAAAATGAAATATAGTTAAAATTAACAAAAGTGGTTTTTATTTTTATGTTGCCAAATAGTCTACTGTATAAGCTCTTTTTAAAAAGCTGTTTTTTTAATTGACAATCAAACAGTCAACTGACTTCTTAGAAAAGTTCTTCTAAAAAAAGTTCTAAAAAAAGCTCTATTGACAAAAGCTCTATTAACAAAAGCTCTACTAACAAAAGCTCTACTGATATAAGCTCATCCAAACAGTCACTTAGTTTTTCTATTAAGTAAACATGTGTGATTATCTCTTTTAAATATGCTTTTAAAATTTTTTCTTATTTTAAAAGACGATATTTTTAAATTAAAGAAATATATTAACATAATATAATAGTCTTACAACGTTTGTTTTAAGATGAAACAACCCTTTACAAGAAGCCTAATAGCTGGCCCAAAATTGACCCACAACTATTATGGATAGGAAAACATAAGGACAAATGTCCCACATACGAGCCACCTACTTGTTACAAAATTGAGTTAAATTTCTAAAGAGAGCTGTAATCTCTCTACACCATTCTCTTACCATTTTATTCTTTGTACATCGTTTTCAAATATAAGTCATTGTGAGTAGCTTCAAGACCTATTTCATCGCTTGCTTGTTGGTGCTCGTTGTCAAGTTGGTTCAAGCTCACTTAGTACTCCTTTCCTGTGAGTAACATTTGCCTTGCTTCTTTTGTAACACTATAATACAATTTCTTTGTTATCTATTCATGCATGGACCTAAATTTTTCCATTTGCTTTTAATATCACATAAAAGTTGAGTCTTCAAATAGTTTCAGTACAGAGTAGTATTCTAAGAAGCTTTAATAGATATATAGTTCCCTAACCCCACTCTTATACATCTCAAATGCTAATTTTCCATCATCTCAGCACTATAAATGAGTTGGAGTAGCCAATTTAGCTCTTAACATAGGATCATTCAGTTTAGGTTTTTTTATTATTATTAGGATAGGTGAATTCTTTATAGATTCATCCTCTATAAATCACAAATATAATCCAAGTAATAAACACCAAAGTTTCTTCTCAATCCTAATTCTAATATAATCTTGATGCTTCATCAGTCTAATGCTAATAAAGATGCGTTGGTGCAATATTTTAAGATGAGGATTGTAACTTTCCATGAATTTTCCATTTCTCACTCCATGATAGAACTTTGTTTATCCATTTTTTTAGGATCAACAAATTAAATGATATTTTTGTTCCAATTTTTACCTCTTCCTCTCCTGTTGAATCATGTTTCATCTTCCTTGTTTGAATAATTTACATTTTAATAATTTATTAAAGATCTTAGGTTCATGTTAATTATAAAAAATCAGAAGTATTCTAAAATTTTATCCAAGAGTTGAATTTTTATTAATAACTTAAATACTAAGTGATTTTTTACAATAAAAAATTCATTTACATTTACAATGACATCTAATCAAATTAAAACAAAAGTTTGACGAGTAAAAGGATAAGATAGCATAACAGGTTCCACTAATGAAGCAAAGGTTGACCTCTCTAGAAAAGATAATTAATTCGGATCAACGTGAGAGTCCAACTATATTACATTGTCAGAATCCATGTTAATTACTTTATTTACGTTATTATAAATTATAATTTTCTTAAAGGTATGTGCATAAACCATAATCTACTAGTTAATTTGAATTTCATTTATTACATTCTTAATCGTATGATTTAACAATCATTTCCGAAGATACTAAAAAAAATCTGCAAACTCCTCATTATATGCCAACAACAATTCTTTGGAGACTTGAACAATAAAATTTATAATTCTTTTGCCCCTAATAGTTTTCAACCTAAAAATCTTATATTCCTCTCAAGCCAAATCATGTGTACAGTACAAGATAATACAACCTTGAAAGCATTATAGTCCCCTTGTTTTCTCTTTTGACACCTACATCACTAATTGATTAAGTCAATCCACATGTTAGGTGCAAATTGATTACATAGCCTAAGATCATTCTCCAGATATTATAGTATAGGTTATATTCAAAGAACAGGTGATCTATGGATTCCTTAATAATGTTACACAAGTACCTTGCACCACCATATACTTCCTCACTCTGTAAAAGGTGTTTAATTTACCTTTAATAGCTAACTATATGGTCATTAAAGCTCTTAGTTGTTCCATACTAGCTTAAACTAAGACAATTTAGGGGATTTCTCCCTGAAAAGATTCCTACAAGATCAGTTAGTGACAACTTTAGAAGGGTTAAGTAACCACTATAGACTATCCCTTTTCTCTGGCATTAGTTGATATTTAAAGGGATGGCTCCTTAAATAACTACACATATTAGTGTTAAGAAACCTTAACTTTATTAGTAATCACATTCCTAACAGGATTACGGCTAACAACCTCACTCAGTGGTCTAAGAGTGGACCAATTATCATGCTAAGGTAATGATGAAGCTCCATCTCCTAATTGATGAAAGAACCCCATTCTTACTCTTCCTTTAAGCTTTAGTAAATGTACCATAGACTAAGAAGAGATAGCCTTTGGTTTTATGCAATAGAAGCTATTTTATTTTATATAAAAAGCATGATCCACTTTACTTACATTAAGATGTTATCCTGCAAACTTCACCAAATTCTTTTAGTGAACTAAATTTGGTTAGGTGTATGCTTAAACTCCCCTACCTTTTTGTTAAGCAAAGCTCTATCCATTTCACCTTAACTGGGAAAAGACTTAGATCATAACCTGCCCATAATCATCATCTTAGTATCTTCTCTATAGTATTAATTTGGGATTTTGGAAACCATAGGTGAGCATTCCAATAGAAATGTAAAGAGTTTAAGATGGAGTTAATTAATTGGACCCATCAAGCTAAGGATAGGCTTTTGTTACGCCAATTTGTAGTTCCCCTCTATAATTTATCTATAAAAAGACCAAAAATTATTATAGAAAAGCCTTTTGGATAAAACAGGTGCTCCCAGATAAAGAATGGGAAGCTTAGAAGACTTTAAGCTGGTAATACGGTACATAGTTGGTGAGACTCAATGCACCAATGAAAAGAAAAGCTTGACTTTTAAAGGGTTTAATGCTTAAACTAGATAGTATCTTGAAGTGTCTCAAACTTGTCATTAATGTGATCATTGAATTTGAGTCTATCTTAGAAAACAAGATTAGATCAGAAGAAAAAAGACACTGGAAATCTTTGATACCTTACATTGTGAATGGTAAGTGAATTTTCTATCCATATTGATACAATGCTTGATAAATCTAGTCAAGATCTCCAAGAAAAGCGTGAAAAGGAAAGAGGAAAAAGGATCCCCTTTCTTTAGACCCTAGCTATTTGGAAGAACTTGGTAGGCTCCCCATTTGCCAAAATCCCATAAAAGACAGTTGTGATACATTGTCTCGCCCAACCCAAATGCTTTCCAAAGATTCTAAAAGAATGTAAAGCATTTAACATAAATTCCCAATCCAAAGAATTATATGCCTTTTTAAAGTCAATTTTGATGGTATGGTTTTTACTAGATCCTTTCCTGTTGTAGTTTTTAAGAAGTTTTTAAACCAACTAGATGTTATCCCTAATAGATCTTCCTTTTATGAAAGCACCCTAGATTCATCAACCATTTGGTGTATGAGCTCCTTTAGAGAAAATTGCAAATGATATAGGTTTGAAATCACTCATGAAACTAGGAGACTGAACTTTAGGCATTGAATATATAAATTTCTTATTAATCTCCTTTAGTAACCTATCATTATTAAATATCTTAAGAATCCCCTCTATAACTATGATTTTCATAAGATTCTGAGATTTTTGGAGGAAAAAAACATTCAGCCCCCCCTAGATTGAGAGCTTCATTAGGGCTTATGGAAAAGAGGGCTTTCTCTATATCTAGAGCAATGAAGTGTCTCATCAAGGCATTAGTTACTTCTCTTTGCAAAGGGAATTTAATTATTGAATTCAAAATTAGAATGCTTAAGGAAGCTTGGGTAGGAAATCCCAATAATTCAAAGCAAAATAAATAAATCTCTTGATGGATCAGGTCATCAGAGGTTTGCCAGTTGCCTTCTTCATCCTTTAAGATAGTGATTATCTTAAAGTTCCTCCTTGATAGAATGGATTTATGGAAGAAGTTAAAATTCATGGCTCCTTCTTTCAACTAAAGTATCCTGGACCTCTATTTCATTAAGGACTAATATGCCTCAGTTGCCTAGGTATATGTTAATAGGGCATCTCTTTCAACAGCTAATAGATGTTGATCTTTAAGGGAACTATAAAGGGAATTTTAGATAGTCTCTAATCTAGCTGTCGCTTCCTTCATAACCAATAAAGTAGTAGGAAATCTAACCATGTTAAGGAGCTTGAGTTCCTTTTAAATGTTCTCATACACTCTTTGTACCCCTATACTTATAAATTTGGTCCTTTAGAAATAGCTTCTTGAAAGACCTCCCCTTCAATGAGGAAATTATTAAACTTGAAGGGACAATGTCTCTTTTTAAAGGATAACATATACTAGATTAATATAGAAAGCTGGTCAAATACTATGGGATTCTTAAAACAACTTTATTATTTGAGAAATCTTTAACCATCTCTTACTCACCAAAACCCTATCTAGCTTCTTCCTTAAGAACCATTTTCAATGATGTTTATAACTCCAGGTGTGAAGAACTTCTTACTTCCTTAAGTATGTAACTAGGATATAACTAGTGCATTGTTTAAAATCGTTTGAGAAACTCGTCATACCAATATTCCCTTTAGTTTCTATTGAGTGTAGGGTGGAGTCAAAATCACCAATAATTATCCAAGGTTCATCCATTTGATCACCTATCTGTTTAAGCCTATCACAAAGAGTGGTCCTTTAGAGGTTAGGTTAAAGCCCTAAACAAAAGTAATACTAAAGATTGCTCTTACCACATTCATATTCACCTGAAGATAAATGAATTGGCTCTCCATTAAAGTTTGGAATACCTCCAGTTTATTCGTATCAAAATCCATGAGTATCCTTCCATTATGGTGGCACTGATAGTTGGATATAAAACTCTAATGTTCCTTCAAAAAGGCTATCCTTCCTATATTATGTTTTCTGATTTGGTTTCCAGGAAAACTATCAAAAAAGTGTTGTTCTCTGACAACATTTGAAACCAATTTTGCTTTTTAAGGCAATTTAGTTTGTTAATATTCTAGGAAATTATATCATTTTATAGGTAAGAAGGAAGCCTTCTTCTTCCTTCAAAGGCCTCCTCGACTATTCATCTTTTTCGCATGTAGCCTTTGAGGAGCTAGCTATCCATGGAGTAGGAATCATAAGATCTTTATGTGTGTTATCCTTATCCGTATTGATCTCCTTCTCTATGATAGTCTCCCTTACCTCTACCAAATTAACAATACATTGTATATTATTCTGTTGCAACTCCTTGTATTGGCCCTTAGCAAGCTTTTGGGACTGGTTTGTATTAGTAGCCTAAGGATTCTCTTGAGGAACCATAGTATCTACATTCTCCAATAGCACCTCCCTCTAAGAACCTTACTGTTGTTTTTGTTGAGATAGTTTAAAGTACTCTCCACTTAAGAATCTCCTACTTGTAGGCTTCCAAACTTGTTTTTGAAAGGTTGGACTAAGTTTCCAAGTGTAAGTTACTAATACATCATCCTCAAAGAGCTCACTATTCTCATCAAGCCTCATTAAAAGGATCTTGTCAAGAAGCTTTTGGTCCTGCTCAACCAGAATATACACCCTAGCAAAATTTAACCTCTTTACAAGGGTTATTACTTCATCCAGGCAGAGGGGCTTCCCAATATAGCTAGCTAAGTGCCTAATTCCTTTTTAGTCCACTATTTAAAAGGGATAAGATGTATGTTAAGCTATAATTGGATTTGTTTTATTTGATATTATGTAGGTTGAGACTAGGCCTCCAAGCTTGAAGGAAGATAGGTTTAAAGTTTAGGTGCCAAGGGTCAACTTCTAGCACTCTCTTAATTAGAGATTGGGAGATAAATTTGAAGAAGAACAAGTCTTCATCATGCATAATATCCTCTGTCAGGACCAAATTTCTCCAATTTTGGTTTACCCTAAAGATGAAGGTTGGGGATCATGGCCTTTTCTGCAAGAAGTACTCCACCAGAATAGACTCCCATTGAGCAATACCTTCATTGAGAACCTCCATTTTAGGAACTACAAGAGATCCCCCATCCTTTGCTAAGGTGTAGGAGAATAGTAATGTAATTTTAGTGGACAGATAATAGTCTCCAGAGACTTGTTTCTACGCTTTCCGGATACTCTTAGGGACTAGCATCAACACTCTAAGGGGCTGTAAGGGGGTTCAAAGGTACCAAAGGCATCGGAAGGAAAGGTAGGAAAAATGCTTCTATTTTTCAGAACATGAAAGTTCTCAGGGTCTAGAATAAAAGTCAGAGCAGACATTCTTGGAAAGGAAAACTAAGGATAATGTATCTCAAAAGAAAATTAAGGGTAAGGAGGGGTTTAGCCCAAGCTTTAATCAAGCTAGGAAAACTAGAAAGGTTGAAGACTCAAATCAAGAAGTATGAAGCTCTAGGCTAGGCAAAGATAAGATTGGCACCAAAACTACCTAGATAAGGAAAGAGGAAGAGGAGAGGAAGGCTGTGATCAATAGAAATTATTGAAAGAAAACCAGAAAAGAGTGACGAGGAAAGGAAACTTAAAAAAGAGAACAGGAGACTAGCATCAAGAGAGTCCAGCAACGTCCGAAATTCATTTACTAACCACATAATTCAGCAGCAGAAAACATATTTAAGTAATCCTACACCAACCAAAAAGACAATGATGATTTTCCATGTATATGTATATGCAAGGTCAAGAAGATCCCATTTCACTCACCGGTTTGTAGACATATCCATTGCTGTAACGAACAATTGGAACATCAAGAAGGGCCTGCCATGACTAAATAAAAAACAGGTTTTATATACAGTTTGAAAAATGCGAAGAGTTCTACGATATGTTTATTGTTAGGCAATTTACCTTAACATCATGGCTCTTGTTAAATTGGTAAGGAAAGGCTCTATATAAAAAAGAAAACAATTCCAGGCAGGGAGGCAGCAACGCTATCGACGGTAGAGGCATACCTGCAACATACCAGAGTACTGATCCGTTCTGGTGAAAATGTCAAACTAGCAGAGAAGTTTTCGTTGTTCAGTAAAGACTTTTTACTCTGTTTTAAGTATCTAATACAAGTTACATATACTTCGTTTTCCTTTCTCTTTTTGTTATAGGTGCACTGTCAAAACAAGGATCAAATATAGTCGTTACCCTCTATAAGTTGGGAGCCATGCGATCTATAGGGTTCAACTCCCATGTGCAGTGGGCAATTTTTAATGACTTCACTGTAACATGTGATTCATTATTCCTCGTTTATGAAATCAACATGCGGCATCACAGAGAAGAGATCCTATTCACACTTGACAGGACGATTCAGATAACCGAAAAACAAAAACATATTTACAGAACCCTATAGAAAAGTTCAATTACTGGAAAAACTAGAACATTTACAGTCACAGGAATCCTGTTCCTGAAGGGAAATTTAGGTTCACGATTCTTGGACTCCTCAAAGCTTCCGTGCGGAAAACGGTCATGAATCAGTTTTAAGTCACATTAACCAGCATTACTTGTATCGGTCTGCAACAAACCCTGGCCACTGTCCAACCCACTGTCGTGAACGTCAGACAAATTGTGGGAACAGCGCTGGTGTTGCTCAGAACCACTTGAATGGACAGGTTTCTTGAACTGAACTAAGATCATGGTCATGTTGTCACATCCTTCCCCACCAGCTGTGGGTGCCAAACACCGGTCAAATACTTTCTCACAAATTGCTGAAAGCTTATGTTCCTGGATGGAATAGAACAACGAAACATTTGTTCGTGAATTGCATACGCGTAAAGCTTTAACAAGGCTGTTCCGAACTTACAGTGTTCAACTGCTCTCGCACATAATCCACCAGTTGTTGACTTGACATGCAATCCCTAGTAGTATAGTTGCTTTGTCAGAATTTGCAAATAACAAATACAAACAAGCCAACCGGATCACATCCACAAATTGCTCTATATTTTTAATTTGAGCTCTTAGTTTCTCCTTGGTCAGTTGGATAAGAAGTTCGGTTATCGCTGTGCTAGAGAAAGAGAGATGGATGGATGGTGACAGCTATGGACATGCGATATCATCATCCCCATGTTGCATTAGTTTGGTTGTAGAACTAGTCATCACTTCATGCATGCATGTACAAGTGGTCGGATTATCTCAACTCCACCTTCCAAATTGGATTACGCGCATTTACTCTAGGATACAATACAACTGTTGCTTCCAAGTCCAGACTTTGGAAGAAACAAAAGGTCCTAAGAGGTGCAACTAAGAGCAGAGGCAACATAGAGAAACAAGCCCTGCTGTGGGGATAGTAACAGCAGCAGCATCAACAATATTGTAACAGTAGTAATTGTACAAGCAAAAGCTTAGAAGTGTTTGGTCTGAACTGAGGGTTCCAATGAATTAATATACTGTCAAATTAGTTAATAAAAGAATTTACTTGAACCTAACAGGTATGATACACTTGGAACCTAACAGGTAAGGATTAATAACCCTGCATTCGAGTCAACCTATACATCCCCCATTAAGCCCTCTTAAGTGACACGTGTCACTCAGTGCAACTGCTTTATGAGTTGACAGCTTTAGGTTTACAGTAGCTCTAAGGATTCCCAATTTTGCCAAAAAAAAAACCTCTACTACTGTAGTCCATTAATCATCTACACTATAGTCTATAGCTCAAGGAAAAGCTACGGAAGGAATAAGAAAAACTATGATATAACGCATGACAGCACTTACCAAATCCCATCACAAGCAAGGACAAGAAACTCATCATCTTCACAGAGTTCAACCTGTTCAATCAGTACAAATGGTAAACAAGAAAAAAGTTGTGTCAGAAACACAGTCGACACAGACAAATAATCCACAATTAGGGGCACAAGGGATTCAAACTAAAAGCCCTCCCTTTCCAAGTTGAGATGTGAAAGCTACTTCAAATGATAGTATATTTATGGAGTCTTATAATTAGATCAACAACTAAGGCCCACTAAATTGAATCCACAAGCTCAAAGATGATGAAAAAAGTAAAAAACGAAATGAACAAGAACATGAAACCTAAAAAATGATGTTGCAGTATTAATGGTGCGTACAGTGGTTACATCTGGATTAGCGGTAACAATTTGCTTTTCAGCAGGTAGCGTTTTGTTCTGCTTGAACTCCATGTCACCTTCAAATATTAGCATTAACAAGGTGAGAATAATCGAAGCAGAGTAGAGAAGCTTTCTTATTCTCTCCCACAGAACTACGACCATTTTCACATACCAATTGCCCTTGCCAAGTTTAAACTTCCATTCACTCGCCCCACTTGGATAAAACCACCAGCCCTCAGAATCCTCTCTCTCTCAACCTCAAGTTCAGGCTTATGATCCTTGGATAAATTATATGCCTGCGAAGAACTATTGACATGAGACACTGCAGTGAAATCTGCAAAGAGACACTGTTTTGACAGTAACCATCTAAGGTCACATGGGAACACATTATCAGTATATTTACAGGTACAAAAACAAGATTTCAAATGATTTAGACTCCAACTTCTCAGTTCTTTGGGCAATTTAAGTACTCTAAAGGATTTCAGCAGACAAGCTTATCTTCTTCAGCAGAAAGTGCCCTCACTTGCAATTAATTGGAAGAGAAGGGAAAGAACAAAGTAGGCCTTTTAGGCTTTGACATTATTCAGTTAACAGTGAGGACAGGTATAACATGATCAAATTGTTTCAGCTAGCTTTATGCAATTATGGAAATGGATTGATGTACTTCGATAAAGTTTACAATAAGGATGTGACTTGAACGTTGATCAGCCTTTTAACAAGTGGTGACAGGAGGGAGATAGAGATACAGCAAAAGTGAACACAAGAGACTAAACGGGAAATTAATTTAATCAGCTTAAATATTGTCCTCAATAAATATAATGACAAGTGCTCTTAACTTTGCTCAACTACGGTAGAAGCCACTTTCAGAATGGATTTCTCTCCTGCCTACAATTATTTTCATTTTTCTCACATCTGGTCTCAATAAATTCTGACCAAGAATAACTGCTTGTGTAAGTAAAGATCAAATAAGTGTTCAAAAAAAGGAGAGAGAGGTGGTCGAATGGACATCATCTTGTTCTGAAAGCAAAATTTGTGAGAAAAGAAAATTCAAATAATGCAATTATGTTGACATTTCTTGAGGGGAAAGAGCTGTTTAGAAGGCATTACAGCTAAAGCCTAATCCAATAGAGATGAAATACAATTACCTGTCCCTTCCTGGAAATAACACAACGTGAATCACCAGCATTTGCAACGATAAGTTGCTTGTCTTGAATCATTGCTACACATGCTGTGCTTCCACAAGTTGGTCCGTGAAATTCAGAATGAGATCCCTGGATTAGGAAAGCACGGTTAAATTGATAAATCATTTTCACCTGCACTAACAAATCAGATGAGCTAAAAAAAAATCTCTGTCAATTTCCGCAATACCTCCTCAGATGACCATTCAGCAAAATGGCCATTGGCTTCAATATTCCTGGGAGGCCATATTAACCCTTCAATCATGCCAGAAACTTTATCCATCTTATCACCCAAAATAGCTAATTCCCTCCATCCCCTTTGTCCACACATCATCTCATCCATTCTGCAGGAAGCACTAATAAACTTAGTAATTTATTCTATGCGGAACAATTTTATCTGACCATAAACATAACCAAAACTGCATTGCAACATATAGGTTTCAGAAACATTTGAGACACAAGTATGATAGCAAACAACAATAGAGCCTACTGAACAAGATAATCATTCCAATACCAATCTCCAAGATGGAGAAGTTTACCTGACAGTTGATAAATACTTTTTAGTTTAAACTATTCACAGTAATAGCATACACATCAGACCACTATGATACTGCCACTGCCAAGTTGGCCTGGGCTATCATAAGCATATAATGCAAGAAAACACTATAGCAGTCTTGGTAAGGTTTAGTGTCATGAAATTCCCAGAACTATTGTTAAATCTAGACGCATTAAATGGACATATTAGAGAAAATGATAGTGAATTTACCTGAGGAAAGTTTTCTGCAATGAAGTGCCTATATCTCCAGCCAAATAAGCTTCATGTTTGAGCACTTGTTGGTGAAGAAACTTGGCACAGAATCTAGCCACCACTTGCCCTGGAACACAATGAACTTTAAGGAATTCGGTTGCTCACTATTAATTTCAGACACAACTAAAATATACTGGCCCTCAATTCAACGTTACAAACTTCACAAAATTAGCAAGAACTTTGGATCCATTTGTCAATCTTTATCACGGATATGTAGGTCATTTCCCCGTTATCACTCTTCTACAAGTCATATTCACATTTAAGCATCCTCATCAATGGTCATCTTAAGTTCCACCTGACGTTTCTTGTTCAAAATCAAACCCATCCCTAATAAGTATGCCCACACAAGTTGAATCGTATATAGCCAAAAGCTTCAAACCTTGCTCCCAAACCCTTACCACTAAGAATTGCCCAAACATAATTCTTCCTACTAATTGATCTTTTGCACAGATGGACCTGTTAGAGAAGTAGGACGAGGATATGAAAAGCAGTAAATGCTATTTAAAATTGTGGCAAGGAAAAAAGTACTAAGGATAATGTAATAGGAAAAAGTACAAGGTTGATATTAAAGTTCCACAAACAGAGGGCAATCTTTTTTATTCATAATGTGAAAAGTTATACAAAATAAATAAGACTATTATATTAGGACTCATAACAAGCAGTACAATAGAGCTGACCTCCATGGCCATCATAGACAGCAAAGAAAGATGTAGAACTGTCCAAATCTGGATAAGCTGCATGCTGTTAAACACCTCATATAAGTTTTGCATGCAATAAGTAACATGTCATAGTTATGTTAATCGTTAGTGTAAGTCCACTGATCACAACTTTTATGACTACAATTAATGCATTACACTACTTAATGATATAGAAGCCTCTCGTCTTACTTTCATTACTTTCCTAACATGGTATGTAAAGTCATATCACAATGACAATATCCAATTCATAACCAGTTGTAACTGCAGTGGCACATGTAAACCATAATCACATAGACATAAACTTATTCAAACTTCTTCAACCCAGAAAACAGCCTGTTTAGGTGAGCTATAATTGATTTTTCATCAAATGAACTTTGTAAAATGAATAAGCTGCAGTGACAAATAGCACTCATGTTTTTATGTGTTTCGTGGAATACAAGCTTCAAGATGATGCTTCAACATTACAATATTTTAAGAAATGCAATGTAATATTCGTATTTGTTCTTCCAACACAATGGCTTCCTTTCTGGACTCTATTTCAATTCTTTCGCTTTCCTTGATTCTCTCCATCTTTTACATCTTTCATTGAACATCAGGGAGACATAATAAGAGGCAACTAGTTTTGGCAGCAAATGTGGATAAAAAAATGGGATTTAGGTGGTAATTCAATTTCAAGGAGAAAACACTAAAACATTAGAGGTTCACACCCTAAGAAGCGTAGTTTGAGAGACTCAAATCGATGTTCCTTAAACTGCCTTAAAAGCTTGCAGCATGGCAAGAAAAACAGGCTGTATGATGTTTTCAGTAACTTCTTCTAAAGCTGTAAAGGATACAATGCTGCAATCAATTCCTTGAAACATTTAAGTCTGTTGAGAGAGTGACCAGTAACAACACTACCACATGGTCACCTTCAATTGTACAAATCTAGTTTGTTCAACTTCAATAAAAATAAACCTATAGCAAACCAACAAACATATTTATGACATATTTTAAAGGACTTAACCACATAAAAATTCTTAAAGATATCATGTCTTTAAGCAATTTAGAGCTCGCATAGCACCTTTTCTTGACCTCTTGAACAACCATGACATTAACCACATGAAGCTCGAATACATTATCCAAATTGATAAATTCAAACAAATACCACATGATTAAACATCAAAATATATACAGCAGATGGTTTTCATGCCTCATCAAGTAATGTCATCTTACAACTTCACTGACACCTCGATATTAAATATTCATGGCTAGTACATTTAAATATAGTAAGGTAAAGAAAGAAATCAAAAATACTCACTGCATCTTCCATTGTTGAACGCCAACCTTGCATGGAGGAGACCCCATATCGAAGTCTAACACTCTCACCATCTTCTGATGCCTTCTCTGTTTTAGGGGAGCTGAGATATACCCCCATTGCTATCTGAAACAAATCACAATCTCCATAATTTGGCATAGCTATGTTTGAACGTAGTAACAGTGAACATGTGCACGTGTTCATTTACTTTACTTGATTCTTACTGTTGAGGAAGAGTTTCAGATTCTGTTTCTATCCTTTAATCTCTTGAGATCAGATATTAGTAAATGCATCAAACAAACCATTTCCATACATCCAACGATCCAAGTATCAGTTTTGTTCATACTGAATCTCCAGGTGATTTCGCAATGTTCTATTAACAATCCAAGCTTTAATCACAGATCAAACAACAAACTAAAAGAATTGACAAATTCTGAATCGGAGACAAACAATCCACGAACCAAAGAAATTTTATATTAAAAAGAACACCACCTCAAAAATGAAAATCAGACCTCAAGCCGAGCAAAACCATGATCAAGCGAATACTTTAATTTCAGCCTCATTTAACACAATCCAAGGACATTAAAAAAAAAAAAAGGAAGAAATTCCAATCCCCCGACTTTTCTCGCAAACCGAACGGATCTCCAAAACAAAACCAAGCACATAAGCAGATAATGAAAAGTAGTTGACAAATTATACAAAGCTATGAGGGCAATTATTCAGTTCTGGATTGGGAACGAAGAGAGAGAGAGATGAATTACTCACTCGACAGTTGCAGAGACCGTACAGGTCAACCACACACGGAGCAGAGGCAAATGAGAAATATGGTGCTCCTCTCTTCCATTAGGACGGTCACAAAAATCTTAAATACAGCTAACTGATCAGTAGTGTCACAACAATGACAGATAATACTCCCGCGGAGGCAGCCACGCGTCCTGCACGTGGGCTGTTTTTTCTTTTTTTTTTAATCTCCGCGTTGCTGGTACCGTATTATTAGGATAAGGCTTTATGTCATCAGTGATTACGTTTAATAAAATGATTGGGTATAATTATTTCCGACAAATGTACGTTAAGATTGAGAAAAACTGATCAATTGGTTGAGGCAGTGTTTTTTTCTCTTCTCTTTTGACTTCTAGAATTTGATCGACTTTGGCATTTGGTAGTTTGTAGTGTAGTGTTGTAGTGTTCTAACTTGTAAGCCAACTAATCATTTATCGAATTTTATACGTAAGCTCGGACAGATAATCCCATAACCAAATGAATAAAGCTATTGTAATTATTTTAATATAAAAAAGAAGTTTTAGGAAGCATATGAATTATGTACAAACTTTTGGGATATCAAAGATTTTATTTTAAAAAAAACTGTTAGAGACATATATAGATAAGTTAATCTTTGGATTTTTAAACATTAAGATTTTAAGCGTTAACTACAAACCTTATTTAAAAGAGAACAATAGATAAATTATAGATATTTTCTATTAGATATCAAGGTATCCAATTTTTATGATAGACTATATTTCATTTTAATTTGTACATAAATTATAATAATAAAACAATAACAATATACTTAAATCTTATATACTTTTGGGCACCACTTATTTTGATTCACATATGACACATTGCGAATCCAAAACAAAAATGATCAAAGGCATACATCACAAATTAACCTTTTTAAAAAACATATATAAGTAAATTTTGATATCACATTGTAATTTTATATTTTTAAAATAGTAATAATAACATCATAAATTCTAATAAAGTTAAGTTTTTGTCGCTTCGTAGTAATTGGGTTATCAAATTAGTTTATGTGGGGTCATAATTAAGTAATTTAGACCTACTAGATTCTGACATGAATTTAAATAATTTATTTAGATATTAGTCAATCATGTGATTTGTAATTTAACATCTCATAAAAAGTTTAAGTAAATATTTGTTGTTACTTTTAGTATCACTTTTATACCATGTTTAAATTGTAATGAGTACTGTTTTAATAATGTTAAAGTATAAATTGATACCAAATATATGTTAGTTTATGTCCCACAATCAATTAGTTAGTTAAGTTTAGTAATATAATTATTTAAAGACAATTTTTATATTATAGATACTCAAATGTAATGATTAAGTTCATAGAGTAAACATATATTATAAATAAAATTATGATGAGATTATAATTATGATATTTATATTGTATTTATGTATTTTTCCTAAATTATTCATAATCATTGTTTTATTAACAATAGACAATAATAGAACTTAAAAGGCTAACACATGTTATTTTTTTCTTATGAAGGAAGTAGTTGTTCTCATATACTAAAGTATAAAGAAACTTAAACAAATGTATGAGTACTTGTTAGAGAATAAGTTCACTGAAACAACAGCATATGAGATTTTGATTTAGAACATTACTTATTTATGAAAATTATCATTGTGATAATTGTATAATTGATTTCTTAACTTGAGATCATCAAAGTATCTCATATAGAGATTATTATATTTTGATACTACTTATAAACTATTCTAGTCTAGTGTAACTCAGTCATTAATCATTAGATATAGCATGAACTATGTGTAAATAGTTGAGTGATTAACATAAGATTCATCATCCTAAATTAGTTAGGAAGAATAATTTATTATTGTAGATTAGTATTGATTCGGAAATTCCTTGTCTAAGGTGAAATGACAATTTGTAAAATAGTTTATAAATGTCAATAATAAAATCAATTACTAATGGTCGATAACTAATATGATTATATTCAAATAAAGTAGACATTGATTACATGCTTCATATCTAATCAACATTGTATGATGAAAAGAATGAATTATACGATAAAATCATGCACAATAAAATTAGTCAAAATTACTTTAACATTCTTAAATATTTGGCTAGTTATAATGCACTGCTAGTTATCATTCTTGATATATGATATAAATTATTTAGTTAGAAAATTAAAGATAAATTAAAATATTTTAATTTATATAATCTTAAATATGATTTAGAGTTATCATTTATATATATTCTCAACATATTTGAGAACCTAAAAAGTTACTCACAAAGAACGAGTTAAAAAGAGAAATTGTGTTATAATCAAGTTAAACTTAATTGTAAAGTTTGAGAAACTTTATGACTAAATATTAGATATTTAATAAATAAGGACCAATATGAGATGTTAGATCTTACTTAGACATAATTGTTATTTAATTAGAATTAACTATAATTATAATTATAATTATAATATTATTTCAATCAAATTACTAAAATTTTCAAAACATATTATAAGTAGACTTGGACTCCAAGTTCTCTTAACTCATTATGTGGATACTTTTAGAAGTCAATCACATATATAACTATGGTGGTTTAGATGAATTAATTTTAAAAATGATTCGCAAAAAATGACAATAAAATAATCAAGTTTTACAATAAGATACGAATTATGATTCATATTTTATTATGTTTGATTTATTAATCATGATATAAAATTTTACTTGATCTTGATTTTCGAGAAATCAAAATAAAGAATTTCATTATTATTTTACTATGCACGAGGTTCAGTCTCACCCTAATTTCTCATTATTGTATTAAAAACAAATTTTAATTTTAGATGTTAATTCACATTATTTAATTTTTATTAATCTTATATTTTAGAAATGAAATTAAAAAATTGCATATTAAATCTGAATATTAAAATATGAAAATTTTATATTAATATCTTTTATTCATAAGCTATAAATTTTTTAATAAAAAAAGGTCACATTGAAGGTTTTAAATCCTTACTTTCAGTTTAGAATTAAAGTGTCAACAATATTGAAAAGCAATTATTTAATAGTTTTAAAACTTGAATAATTAAACATGGCCTACCTATAAGCAATAAAGAAAATCAAACCATATTTTCTAATTATAGATGCTGGTTTTTTAATTCACAAAAAGAGGGGATTGAAATCTACTGCATATGATTGTTGCAGATTGTTCCTCTTGGCATAGTTTTTGTGCTTCTGGGATTAAGAATAAGCGATCTTTAGCTTCATGTTGTATGACCAACGGTGAGTTTATGTTGTATGACTATTGGTTTGTAGTTGCCTTTAGGGTTATGTGAGTTGTTGAAATCATTTTATTAGGGTTATGCTAGAGGATGATTGTCGATATTGAAGACAAGAAAGATGATGCACTTTTGGGTAGAGATAAGGATACGTGTTACACAATCGTATTTATCAACCGTGTAAACACATAGGCCTATGTAAAGTGATACATGTCTATGTTCTCCACTTTTATGGTCATGTGGATCAACCATGTAATTCTATGTAACTGTGAAAAAGGACATAAAGAGCGAAGACATACATGGTGATGTACACACCCATGTTTACAATATACATAGTTGTGTGTGACAATCGTGTATCTCTTTGTAACTATGTATATCTATTAGTAAGATGGTGCTAAAGAGACGTTGTAACTTACACAGTCATGTATATGATTGTGTACTATAGAGAAAACTTATTTTGTGATATGAAAGAAAAAATACATAGGTTTTGTATGAGAGTGCATCCATAACATTCAAAAGTGAGTAAAAACAAATAGAGGGAAAATAAGGTAGGATTCTCATCCTTTTTTTATTTTTTGGATTGGTTTGAAAGTTTGTTGATTGTTACATCAACTTTGGTTTCAATACTGAAACTTTGTGGTACCAATTATTGGGAGACAATAACACAACTCTCTAAGCTTGTCAGGATGTCTCTCAAGTAGATGATTGAAAATTAAATTGTCTTCCTGTAATTAGAATGAAGGGTGAGATTGTTGAGTATTCAACCAGTTTTGAGACTTTTGGTGATAGTTGATGCCTTTATGGTTCATGGGGATAACAAACAAGTGAAGACAAAATGGATGAAGCTCTTCTAGGCAGAGACACAACCATGTAGGATGCTATATGTCTGTATCTTTAACTTACACAACCGTGTATATCAACTGTAAAGTGACACATGTCCATGTTCTCCACTTACACGCCTGTGTGGATCAATCATGTAATTCTCTAAAATTGTATGAAGAAGGATGCAAAGAGTGAAGGCATACACAGTTGTATACACGCCTATGTTCATATCATACACAATCCTGTGTGATGATTGTATATCTATCTATAATCGTGTACACCTGCGAGTAAGGCAATACTAAAGAAATACGATCACTTACATGACCATATATATGACTGTGTACAGTGGAGAAAAACCTATTTCTAGATATAAAGAGAAAAATATGAATTATTTGCATGAGAGTATTGTCATAATGTCCAAAAGTGAGGAAAAATAAAGAGAGGGCAAGTAGTATAGGATCCTCATCCTTTTTATTATTTTTGGGATTGGTTTGAGAGTTTGTTGATTATTACATCAACTTTAATTTCAATCTTGAAACTTTGTGAGACAACTAGTCATGGGGTGAGAGATCAAACTTTGTAAATCCTCATTTGAGTTTAGTGGATTTACTTATCAGGTTAGCCCGTGGCTTTTCTCTCTACACTAAAGAGTTTTTCATATAAATCTTGGTGTTTGTTTCATTATTTTCTTATTCTTATATTGATTTGCTGGTTGAATTTGAAGAGAACTTTTGTTGTTAATATTTGGTTGATCTTTTAGAGAGTTGTGTTATTGTCTCCTAACATGAGGAGTAGCTAGCGACTAGAGAAACCTAATAGGTGGTAGCATGTTGCACTCCATAGTGTGGAAAAGCAATTGACGTCGTGTATGACAGTGGTGTGTAAACCATAAAGCTCTAAAAATAACCTTAGAAAAGGTAAAAGTCAATGGCTACCATTGGAGATTTTGGATGTTTAATGGATTAGCTGTCGGTAGCGAGGTGCTTCCATAAATGGCAACAACTACAAGTGTTGGTTGGTAACAGCTTAAACATTTTGGGCACCTAAGGTTTTTTAAATTTTGGTTATGAGGTTTTTGAAAAGAGAAGAAGAGGGTAGTTTAGACTTAAGTTTAGGCTTATTCTAGGGGAGAAATAAGTAATATTTGGCAATTAGGTCAGTGAAATCCAAAGCTAGAATAAAGGTGATTTGCTATTAGGATATTGCATTATAGGATCTAGATAAGAGTTATTTAGGTATTAGAATAACAAATTCTATACTTAGATTTGTTAAATTCTTGGCTTATGAGTAATCCAATTATGCATTAGTCCATGATTAAACAAAATTTAAAAGAATTTTTAAATTTAAAATTATTTTCAAAATTAAAGTAATTATTTTTCTTAATTAAATTAGTTACTAAATAAAATTTATAAATTTTTTAAAATTAAAATTAAATATATTTCTATTAAATTAGAATTAATTAATTAGACTATTTAAAATTGAGAAAAGAGTTTTCTTAAGTAATTTAGAAGTGTGTTTCTTAATTAAAGTTATTTATTTCAGTTTGATTGAAATAAATTAGATTTATTATTTTTATTTAGAGAATTTTATTATATTTATTTATAAAATTGTTTCTTTATTTATAAATAATAAGTTTATTGATTTATTAGAAAAGGAATTTTATTGATTAAATTTGAAAAGGCGTTTTCATTAATTAATTGAAAATTCAAAATTGTGCTTTTCAATATTTTAAAAAAATTCTTATTTATTATTTAAATATTTTCTAATTAATCTATAAATAAATAATGAAGGACTTTCTTAATTAATTAAAATTATTTTATCTAATTTAAAAAGGATTTTTAAAATTATAATAAATAAGAAGCATAATTTATTAAAATTTGTTTTCATTCAATTTTGTTAAAGTAGTCAAAATAATTGCAAATAGTTTTCAATTAAATTTGAAATTTTTTCAAATAAAATTAAATTTCTATGTGGAATAGAAATTTAACTCATTTAGGAATCAATGAGTTTAATTTAATTTAATTATCCAAAGAGCTGAAAATATTATTTTAGAATATGAAGATTGATAACTAAAATCAAATAAAGCATAATATTTCGTGCATATAATTTAATTATGAGTGTATAAGTTACATGCTTTAATTATATGTTTGATTTATATATTAGGTGTCTATTAAATTGTACTCCCTCCTATTCATAATAAAAATCGTTTTAGAGGATGCACACTTATTCAAAATAAGTGTCATTTGTGACTTTTCAGGTATGTTTATAATTTTACTTCTAAAATTACCCTTTAATTTCTCTCACATCCTAATTACATGGTTAGATAGATGTGCGACTTTTGTGCAAACAAGTCATTATCTTATCAACCATTAATAAGGGTATATCATACATTTCATTGGCTTTCTTAATAAATGTGCATCCCTCTAAAACGACTTTTATTTTGAATAAGAGGGCGTATGTTAATATGTTATGTGTGTGTGTGTGTGTGATATTTTTACATACAATTTTTTGTTTGATGAGATAAATAAAATTAAATCTCTCATTAAATATCAAATACATGCTGAAAATGTGATTATTGGCTTTTATTATTTAAACATAAAATCATAGTTCTATTTATTATAACGCTTGTTAAGTGACTCAAGGATCCTTCAACTTGAATATATTTTATCTTAAAGTAATTGGTCCTACTTAACTAAATTTGTATTATTTAGATGAGTGACTCATAATGATAGTAATTTTGAGGCAAAGTTAGGAATAACATATAATATATGTTCACCTACAGATCTAAGAGTCACATGAGATGTGATTGATAAGTATATTATCTACCTAATTTAAGTTTAGTTAGATTATTGAGTGACTCAAGGTCAACTAAATTTGAAAGGGATCTTAGCCCACTAAAGAAATTAGAGTAATCTTTCTAAATAATAGTAAAGATTACTATTTAGAATAAAATCGTGGGAGTACTAAATACATGATTAAAGTTCTGATCTTATGTAGTAGTTATGACATATAATTTATTTCTTGCTTTTCTTACATTTATATTTTTTTCTAAATGGCATTTATCTTGTTTAGTATGGTTGATACTAAATTAGTGAACCAAATTTCTCAAACATATGATATATTTAAGAAGAGTTCTCAATATCAGATAGAAAAGTTGTATTTATATTATGCAATTTTATTATTAATCCCTATTTAAGATTTGGTATTATTAATCCTTTCTGTGGAATTTCTCCCACTTAGTTGAAGTTCCTCATTTTGATTCTTCATAATAGAATTAGTCTAATCAAAGGACTCATATAACAATAGGTCTTTAGAGAAAATCATTCTCTAAGAATGTTACATCTTGTTATTCAAATTTAGTTACACTTCCAATACCCTGTTCACCAATGAACATGTATCCTTTTAAGTATTCTGAATATCTAATAAAAATAATTTTTCTCCCTATTGAGCATAATTTCCCATGTTTGTAAGAGAGATTATGAACATAGACTGCACACCCCCAAGGTCTAAGACTTGATGCATCAGGTCTCCTACCAGCCGACAACTTATATGGTATGCTAGTAACTGATTTCGTGAGCACACGATTAACTATATTGGTGGCTGCTAGCAATGCATTTCCCTAAAAAGTGATTAGTAAATTTGTTTGGGCCATGATGGACTTAATCATTTCTAATAACATCCTATTTCTTTTTTCAGCAATGCCATTTTGTTGTGGGGTTCTAGGAATTGTTAATTGTCTTTCTATTCCTTTCTCATCAAATAAAGCTTTAAACGTTTCTAACAAGTATTCTTGTCCATTATCAGTTCATAATGCTTTTATTTTCTTATATAATTGATTCTCAACCAAGTTAATGAATTTTATGAAACAATCGAATGCTTCTTATTTATGAGAAACCAAATAAACATGACCATATCAAGTATAGTCATCTATAAAGGTGATGAAATAAACTGCCCCAATTGACTCTTACATTCATTGGACCACAAATGTTAGAATGAATTAATTGCAATGAATATAAAGCTCGTGTTTCCTTTCCAAATGACTTTCTTGCCATTTTACTAGCTAAACAATGCTCACATGTAGGTAAATCTACTTGACTTAGATTACTTAAAAGCCCTTCTTTAGCTAATCGAATGATTCGATTTTGACCAATATAACATAGTCTAGCATGCCACAAAGTTACATCATTATTGGAATTACTAAATGTAAATAATGAATAACTAATATTATTATTTTCCTTTAACACATCTAATACAATAAAACCATCCAATAAAAAACTATGACCATAATTAATAGATCCAAGATACAAATCCATTACATCACTATGGAAATTTATATTAAAACCAAATCTAATCAACATTAACATAGATAAGAGTTCCTACGAATTTGTAGAGCAAATAATACTTTATGTAGAATAAGAGGTCGTTCTTCACGCATGTCTAATTTACATGTGACAATTCCTTGTACAACAACTATGGAATTGTCACCTACATAAAGCCATTGACTACTATGTGGGAGTTTACAAAACTCAACAAAGGCATCTCTATCCTTCGCTACATGGTTGGTTGCTCCTGAGTCTGTAATCCACAAAGGATGTGATTCAGTTAGAAAAACAGAACAAAAAATTCACAGACCAATTGTTTGTACTATAAAGTTGTACCTTTTTAGGCTCGGTACAATCTCGAGCAAACTGGCTCTTCTTACCACAATTATAGCACTTCACATGTTTCATGTTCTTATTTTTGAAGGGACGCTTTCCCTTTCCACATTGGTTTCATTTTGCCTTCTTGGATTCCTAAGGAGAGTGATTGAATTTCTTATTTTTCTTCCACTTATATCCACCGTGATGCTTGTGTTTCTTGTTCATAGCTTTATGTGAGCTAGAACTAACTGCATATGCCTTAGAAGATATCTTTGAGGCTTCAAGACGCTCTTCTTCCAACATGAGATGCCTCGTAGCATCTTCTATTGTCTTGATGTTTTCATTATGAGTTAGGTGCATATTCATATACTCCCAACTATGATGTAGTGAACAGATCACATCTTGTACTTGTTGTTCATCAAAAAGATCATTACCAACATTACGTAACTCACTTACCATATTGGACATTTCCTCAGATGCTTTTGCATTATATCATCTAGGCGCTTTTTATAAGTATCAGACTTAATTGTAAGTGACCTCACTTTGGTCACTGAAGCACCTCTAAAATGAGCAACTAGTGCGGACCACGTGTCCTTTGCAGTTTTAAATTTATGGAACTCTCGCATGCTACCAGTATCCATGTTACTCAACGACGTAATGCGAGCTAAAGAGTTTTTCTTTTTTCACAATTCATATGCATCACGGTCCCTCCTATGCTAGGTTGTAGTGCCCTCCCCAAGAAATTTCATGATTAGGTTTAATAGTTCAAGAGCCTCTTACTTCTCCAGTACATATTGAATTTTCATATTCCAGATTTCATAATTGTCACTATTGAGTTTCTCACCCCTATTGAGTTTAGCAACAATATTCTTTGAAGCAATATCCATATTGAAACACTAAGTTTCTATAATAAGAAAGAAATATATGTACAAGCTAATGTCACATTAATTGGTCGTAGAGTAAGTAATTCGATCACAATTGCTTATGAAATCAAAAGTTTACAAATGTGTTCAATCATCACTCATACAATAATTAAATCCTAATTACTTTACTCTAGACGAATTCCTATATAAAATTCATGTAAACATATTTTTAATATTTTATATTAATTAGAAACTAATTTAACTAACCTAATTAGTTTGTGTCAATTAGAAAATGTATTTCTAATTTTTAACTTACATTTATTTTAAAACATATATCAAAAAACCTATTTATTAAGACTTTTGTCTTATTATACTTATATGTATAACAATGTATGTTGAGAGCCATCTGCCACGAATGTGTTTATTTATATATGAGTACTTGGTAACTGCTGAGAGGTCCGCCTTCGCGTGTGGGTTGTGAAAAATCACATAATCTATGAAAGATCACGTGCCTCTTGTCTTCTTCACGAGTTGTTTGTGAAAAATCACATACTTTGTGAAAGGCATCTTCTTCCTCCTCTTGTCTACGTGTCATTTTTGTTTTTTTTAATCCTAAAGAGAAGAAATGAGGAAAAAAAAACAACTCTTCTGGCTTCGGAAAAAATAAAAACATCCTAAAGTGAAGAAACAAAAACAACAAAGTTATCTTTTTGTTTGAAGACCATTCATAAAAAAACAAAAAAAAAACAAGCTCTCTTTTGTTCTTAATGTTTTCTTAAGAACCTTTTTTTTTTTTCTGTTGAAGACCATTCATTTTTCACTGTCAACAATCATCTTCTCAATACTCATGAAAAAAGAGACAAAATGAAAAAAAAAAAACAGAAATAGCATATCACAAACATCACAATATTCGAAAAAATGCATATCATTATTCACAAATCATCAACAACCAAATTTCACATTTATACATGCATATAACATAAAAAAAATTAACCTGCCTTGATACCAATGTTAAAAATAATCAAAGATAAAGTACAATCACAAAGATCATATCAAACAGGATCTGTTTATATGCATATAAAGCAAATAATCACATACTTAAATTTTTGTTGTGATTCTAGGTGATTCTACCAGTTAAAGAACTTTTTCTTTTTGTCACCAATTTTCTGCAGATATCTTTTTGTTATTCTTTTGTATACTTAATGGAAGATGTAGCCAAAAAAAAAAAGCACACACACACACTTTTTAATGTTCTTTTTACGTTTGGTTCATATATGGTCTTCATATAATTACCTTTGATAGTTATTTAAAGAAGAATATTGACAATTATACCCTTTATGGGTATATTTGAGTCATTAAGCAACAATTCTCATAGGTTTGGTCTCGAATATTTTGATAAAGAATTTAATTTAATCACAATGAGACCATAAAGAGTACATCCCTGCCCCTTATAATGACAAACAATGAAAAGTTATTTATGATCTGAAATGGATAAGCCAAAAGAAAACATGGAGTCATGTAGATATTGAATGGCAAATATCTAATCCATTGGGATATTGGAAACTTGCAACTTGCACTCAAAACTAGTGATGAGTGACAGAAGCTTATCGTTTTAGTTGAAATTAATTTAGCTGACGAAATATGGCATCGTTATAAGCCGGTGGCTTTGTTGGGGTCCTTGTCAAACCTGTTCATCGATACTGACCACAATAATACAAATTGAATCCTCCCTTTAAGGCTACTTCAAAATAACATCTTTTATTTTTTTTCACTTTAAACAACATCAATTAGCCTTTTAATTGGGTCAGTGAGGGAAGTGGTAAAATAAAATTTCCAAGTGTATCAAAAAGTATGAAAAATCCTAAACTTGGTTTTTCCTCTCATAAACCAAATTTTATTTATTTTGAATAAGTTTTTAAAAAGTTATTTGATACTTGAAGAATCAAACATGTAAAAAATCTGTTCGACTTCGTAATGCAAATCAAAAGATATTCTTCGTTAATTGATTGTGATCTTCAATAGGTTTTTGCTTGCATTGCGCAAGTAGACATGTATAGAAAGTAAGCTGATCCATATTAACATTGCATCACATGCGCGCTATACAGGTTTCTAAGTATTTAAATAATCATTTTATTTACGTTACTTGTAAGTGCTTGGGTGTGCTTACAACTCTATTTTAGAAGGCAGTGAATGGCTTGTAGCTTGTCGTCTTTCAGCCGCGATTATGTTGAATAAACTATAGGATTAAACATCTCTCAGGAAAACTTGGTGAAATTTTTGAAACTATGCTCAAGATGAATTCTTTCTTCCAAACCCAAAAATCACGTGAGATGTTATATTAAATAAAATAAAGAGTAATTTCAGGTCAAAAAGTACACATGAAATTAAATTTGAATAACTAAAATATTAGGTTCACCTTTTATTGTATTTTTAATGTTTCAAAAATAGGACTAGAAATTAAACCCATAAGATAAAAGGTTTAAATGTTTAAAAATCTAACTGGTAAAAATTAAAGACTTAAAAAAATTAAAGAAGGAAACTAGATAAAGGAGATTAAAATTTAATTGAAGAAGATAATGTTAAATAAAATTTTATTTTAGATTATAAAAATCAGTTAGTTTATGAGATTTGGTTCATTAATTAATTAATTTTTAATAATAAAGATTATTAAAATAAATTAAACTTAAAATGAATTTAAGTTTTTATAGTTAAAATGGTTAGATTGATTCAGTTTTTGGATAATTGAAAATTTTTATTTGCCTAATTTTGCGATGTAGGGAAATAATCAAATGGTAGGAATATGAGAAGGTGGAGTATATTAGAGTACAAAACCTAATCTATATTTTGTCTCTTCTGAACAGAACATATATCTAAACGGACTAAATCAGTAAATCTCAACTATATCCGTCATTAAATCTGGATGTTGATGATATAAGTAAACTATACATATACCTACAACATATCTTTAAATTACTGGAAAAGACCAATTAACCATTCCAAATTAGGTGACAAAAAAGGGCAGTGCAGTTGAACGCAAAACCCCACTCTACTAGCTCAAAATACAGTCGTCCTCGCATGTGTTCCACGTGTAAACAATCTTATCCGGTCTCTGTGATTATCCATAAAGAAAAAAAAAAGAACCCACAGGCCATCAATTTAAAATAAAATATACACAAAATAACTGAATTAATTAAATATTAAACATATAACGATTCTATTCTCTTATATTTAAATTAAATTAATTGAAATCAATAATTTAATTTAATTACCATAAATTCTCAATTTTATAGATAAGACGACAAATGAAAGAAAACAAAAAAGTCTAATGCTAATGCCCCAAATCTGACTCGGACCCGAAGATAAGCACAGAAAAGAAAACGAGACACGTCCTTTCAGAGGAAGTGGGACCAAGCGGATAAGGACTCGGACCTCGTATCAATAAATATTAAATACTGCCATCAGCGTGTTGCAATACTCACCTCTTAATCTTCTTCATTACATTGCAATTCCATCAGAGTCAACTTTTAGAACCTCTATTGGGCCATAGCATAGATCGTTCCTTTTTCAAGCTTTAAGCACAGCATCTGGGTACCTCCCGGATTTGAGAAGCCATCATTTTTGCGGTTGATTTTTGGAGCAAGAATGGCAACTTGTGGTGTAGGTTTCGTTGGTGGAAATGGGTGTGCGGGTTGTTCGTCTTCGTGGTTCCAGATCAAGAATAGAAAGAAAAATAGCACGATGAAGAACAGAGTTAAGGTTGTTTGTTCTTCCTCTTACGTTATGGATCCTTATAAGACCCTTAGGATTCAGCCTGGTGCCTCGGAATCGGAGGTGAAGAAAGCTTTCAGGCAACTCGCTTTGCAGGTTCTTTAATTTTCTCTAACTATTTTAGAAATTTGGTTTCTTTCGTTCTTGTTTGATCTTTGGTGGTTTAGCTTATGCCGTTTTTTTTTCTCTGAAATTTTTTTTATCCTTCAGTATCATCCGGATGTTTGCAGAGGTAGCAATTGCGGCGTGCAGTTTAATCTGATTAATGACGCATATGATGTAAGTTATAATCTGTCCCTCTTGCGCATGTTCTTAATTTTAAACCAAAAAAAAGATGCAGCGAATAGGCAATGGATAAATTCGACGTTTGGTGTAAGCGAAAATTGTGGGTGAAGATATTCTTATGTGGGTATTGAGTAGATTGGATTGGATTGGATAATGACCTTATTTGCTTCATCTAAAAGCATTCATTGAGGAACAAAAGACCTTCTTTGCTTCAATTGAAAATTCAAAATTAAATTGCTTCTATGTCTAAACAAGGTCCTTTGATTCATGCACCAGACGGTGATGAGTAACTTGAGAGGCGATTCCGACACCAATCAAATGTTCGAGACTACTTATGAGACGTACGATGAGGGAATCGATGAGCCAATGAGAGGGATGAACGATCCAGATTGGGACATGTGGGAAGAGTGGATGGGATGGGAAGGAGCTGGAATTCGCGACTACTCCTCTCATATTAATCCTTTCATTTAAAGTCTGAATCAGAATTCCTTGGACTTAAAAGGTGGAACGCACACCTTAGACGTCCTCACTTTTCGGCCCAACATTGTGTGAGGGAGGTAAATTACGGTTGCTTCTCGGAAAGGCTGAATCAGACTTCTGAAATTATTGTCAATTGTGCACTACTAAGTTATGACCCCACATCTTTGGAAAAACCCATTTTGGAGTTTTTCTTGTATATAGAGAATTAGATGTCCATTTCCTTTCTTTTGTACAGATTTCTCCGAAACACTAATAGGAAGTGCCAAATTATGTCTTCCTGATTGGTGGTGATCAATGTAACATTGAAATTTCTTTCTAATTTCACGAGGAATCGTAGCCAATACTTCTTCATTATTTGTGGATCATAAGTTTAACTTTGAAGTGCGGCCTAACTCTTCTTACTTATCTTAGATCTACCTAAATAAGAACCAGATAAAGGGTGCGAGGGTTGGACAAATGATAACTACCAAACATGTCATGACTTTATTGATAAGTTCCTTTTTACGTGGATTGATGATTTCTTAGCCTAACTTAGAATATTATTCCATTCAACTTCAGCACAATTTAGTTTTACAATATGTTAAAATATTGACTTGATAGAGCTAGAGAACTTACACTGAAAAAACAAATAAGGAATGGATTGAGGGACCTGCTTATATAGGGTACCAAGAGAGTTTAAAGATCTATGGATTCTCTTTTTGGCTCTTTACCTCTAGAAACAAGCGAAGTGATGAAGGAGGCTTTGAGAAGAAGATTGTTTCCCTAAACTATGTTGTACTGATTGACCTTTTAGTCACGAGGTTTGAAGAGGTTTACTCAAGATGATTACTAAATACCTTGTTTGTATCAGAAAGCCAAATGGTTTTGTCACTGGCATCTGGTCTCAGGTATAGTCAGGGAGATAACTTCCAAGCCTTAGAAAACCTCTAAAATTGCTTATCTAATTACCTTTATTGATTGCCTGATTAACACGTGAATTGAGAGGGAATCTGGTAGTTTAGAAGTGCAAGTCAACCACTTGGATAAAAGGGCTATAGTTAGTCCGAATGTTAAACTAAAATTAAGAGTCTCTGCCATTCCCTATTAGCATTTTGATATAGGGGTAAATTAAATCTCTTTTCCTCAACATCTGCATAAAGTCCATGATTGTTCTTTCTTTTCCTCCTTTTGTCATAAGTAAGGCTTCTTGAGATAATAGTCATTTACCCACTTGGCCCGTAAAATTTCTTCATCAACATATAATCTCCAAATCCTTTTGGCTATTAGTGCTGTTTGTATCAAATATAAAGAAATCAGACCAAGCTGTCCCTATTGTTTCTTCCATCAAAGTTAAACCCATTTTATCTTTGCCCTTTTGTAGTTTTCTGATTCATCTATTCATAAGAAGTTTTTGATGCATTTCTCAGCTCTTTATTCAGCTTCTTTCGTAGAAATATGTGATTACTCCAGTGAATAAGAAGGCCATGCAGGGCCGTTCTTATCGTTTTATAAGCTCGGGGCGAAATAAAAAAAAGACCCTAATAAATCGGACGGAATAAAAAAAAGGACCCTAATAAATCGACAGTATACTTAAGTTTTATGAAACATAAATGACTCAATTTATAAGTATACATACTCAACCAAATATTAAATGATCATAACATCAACTAATAATATCTTATAACTATCATTAATAATAAAATAACTAAAAATAACAATAGTAACAACAAAATAGCAATAATAACAATCAAACAACAATATTAGATTACAAAACACTAAGAAAATTACACTAATAAATACACAGAAGATCATGATTTATAAAAAACAATTTTTCTGTACATTTTTTGATGTAAAATTATTAATAATATTATCAAAATTAATATTATTCAATATATCCTTTTTAGTACATATCAACCTTTTTTTCCTTTCTAAATGTTCCTAGGAAAATGGCTGTGGTGTTGAAATAAAGATGGTAAAATTATATTTTCTCTGGCTATCGGAAATGTGGATTTCTAAGCCACTGGATATATTGAAGAGGTCTGAGAAAGGGCTGAGAATGAGACCCCTTTTTTACACTGAATGTGTTAATAGCTCCTAAAGGAAGAATGAAATGATAAATGCATCATTATAGGCCCGCATGTTACTTAATTATTGGGTTTGTGCTATTGTCTTACAATGTGTGTTATAAATTGTTCAAGTGACGCAAGCTAACGTTAAAGTCATTAGGTGCGTCACTTCTTAGAGTTTAGAAAGGGGCCTTTGAAGTGGGGCCCCTCTCATAAATTACATTAACGTTATAGTGTTATTAACGTTAAAGTCATTACTCATCAGCTAACATGAGAAGGTGTAAGCCAAAAAATAAAAGAAGTCATTAAAACGTTAGTTTAGAGAGGGGGCCCCATAGTGGGCCCTGGGCGGGTGCCCCGCTGGCCCCTGCCCAGGGCCGGCCCTAAGGCCATGGAGGACAGAAGAGATAAGTTGAACTTATCCAACATGGGATAAAAACTTGTTTTACCAAGCATAAATTTTTCCTCTAAACCTATCTACAAGTAAACGATCTTCATATCTAGGCTTCTTTGAAGTAATGAGAACATCAAGATATTTAAAAGGAAGCCTATGAAAGTTTAGCCTTGAGATATTTCTTAAGGTATCAAGATCTAATACATCAAAAGAAAGGTAAATTTTACTTTTTTGTTGGTTGAATCCAATACCAGAGATTTTGCAGAAAGCTTTCTAGGAGTTTATGATCAATTTTAAAAAGGTCTAATTGGCTCCCCAAAACATGATAAAGTCATCTACAAATGCTAGATGAGCAATTCCAAGGTATTTATATTTATGATGTTATTTGAAGTCAGGACAAAGTCGTAGTCTCTTTTGAATCAACCTAGAAAGTATCTCAACACATAAGGTGAACAAGTAGGGGATAAAGGATCCCCCTGCCTAATGCCTATAGATCCCCTGAAGATCCTACTTAGGCTACAATTAATAAGAATATTGTATGTAGTGGAAAATAAACAAGCATTAACTGTAAAACCATAATACTCAAGATTGGAAAGTATAAAACTCCATTGTAGAGTATCAAAGTCTTGGAGAAATCTACTTTGACAACACATCTTTTCATGGATCTTCATGTCTCATGGTCTTTCATAAGTTCCTGAACCATTAGTATGTTGTCAGAGATGGATCCTCCAAGGATAAATGCCCTTTGAGTAAAATGAATGATATGTTTAATAGTTTCCTTAAGTCTTCTTATAATAATTTTAGAGATCACTTTGTACACAACATTGCAACTAGAAATAGGGAAATTTATTTTAGACTGTTGGCATTAGATGGTTTAGGAACTAGGTAAATATGTGTGGAGTTGAGCTCTTTGAGATTAAGGAGTTAGTCATAAATTCCTGAACCACTTCCACCAATAGGTTCCCTATCTTTTGTAGATTGAAAGAAATGTGGACTAATCCATCAAGTTTTGGAGACTTCATGGGGTTAATACTGAAGAGCACCTCTTTAATTTCATGAGTAGACACGGGCATGATTAGTTCATCCTTAACATTTTGACACAAAGATAATAAGTCCCCCATAAGTTGTCACAAGTCCTCCTTAGTGACATTGGAAGGTTTAGATCCCAAGAACTCACTTTAATAGCTCACAATCATCTCCTCTATCTTCCTTCTCTCTGTATAGATATTGCCTTCATCATTAAAGGGACAGTTGAATTTGTTGGTATTCCTCTTGTCTAGTATGGAGCTATGAAAATATCTATTGTTGGAGTCACCCTCGTTAATCCAATTAGCCTTTGCTTTCTGCATTAACAAAGAATTATGATCCTGAAGTGTAGAGCTAAATTCTTCCAATCTCTTAATGTCCTAGTTTTTCAGCTCCAAATTAGTAAAATTAAGATAGCAATCCCCTTGTGTTTTCCTTAGCTATTTTAAGTCTACTGACTGTATTTGAATCACTCAAGTTAAGGAGAAATTTCATTCTCTCCCTAACTAGTTTGAGCTTTCTCATCAACCAAAAAGCCTCACAACTGGGGACTCTAATCTTCTAGACCTCCATAACCAACTCATTGAAACCTTCCTTTTTAGTCAGGAAGTTAAAGAATTTAAAATGGGAGTTAAAAACATAAGGAGTTTTTGATATCTGAAGTTCAATTATGGAATGATTAGAACATAGGGGCCTCAAAAAACAACAAAAGAATCAATAAGTGGTTTATCATAACCCTATCCATTTTTTTAATGTGGTATAGCACTTATTGTTTATTATTCCAGGTGAAGTGATTTCTCCCATATCTTAGGTCCATGATTCCAAGTCTATTCATAACTCCTTATAGATTTCCCTATCCTTTAATTACTGTTACCTTGATCTTCATCATATTGATGAATACAGTTGAAATCCCTAACCATCATCCATGGTCCACTCATAAAAGACTAGATTATCCTAAAGTGTTCTCAAAGCTTAGCTCTTTGGAATTCAAAGTTGGAAGCATATATGATTGTGATGTCTAAAGATTCACCAATCCCCTCCAGGACGCATGACAATTGCACAAATTGATCTGAAGAGGAGATATTCAAATTTTGAACTAAATCCAAATTACAAGTATAAAAAAATCTTTCTATACTTTTAACAATTGCATTTTGAGGTGTTTTTAGTAATTATTGAAAATTGCATATTCTTTTGTGAACTTTTCCAATTCTAAAAAATTTTAAACGTTGTCAATTCTTGCTCCAATTAAAATTTGCAATATAATTACTTTGAAAAAATGTTTGAATTTTTTAAATTAGACACAATTAGGGACATTTCCATCAAATTATACCAATTTATCATTTGTTTTGATACATTAAAGGTTTAATTGAACCTTTTCCTAATTGAGTTTATTGATTTTGATCAATTTTGGTTAAGAACATTCAATTTTGACATTTTAGTTAACTTCACATAGTTCATTTGATTTTAACCTTTGAATTTCATATATAAAGTGAAATTTTCTTTTAAGATTGATTATGGATTAAAGTTGATAAAGTTTGCTTTTCAGAAGTTTGCTAAAGTATTTTTGTATAGGTTTCTCTTGGAATCATTGTGTAACTAGTACTCTTGCCCCATTTTCCACCTTAGAGCCTTTATAGGTTTCCTTCCCCCTTAAGTATCTCTTAATTCTTATTTCTATGGTTAAGAGTCAAGGAAACTCCTCTTCCATGTCTATAGAACTTCCTAGTCCCTCGTCTCATTATCTAGTATTTCTAAGACTCTTTCTAAATGTAAGAACCTCCAAGGCCTAGTTAGAACTAAAAAAAACTTATAAGACATTTCCCAACTTATAAGACATTTCCCACTCCACCTCCTTTAATTTTATTGATTCATGAGGATAAGTACTTTGACATTGATTCTCCTTAGTTAACTAACTATATTTCTCATTCCTTATATGAAAACCATGTTATATCCTTTGCCTACTTAGATCATTTTAAAGATTATATTCAATTCTTTATTGTTCAAGGGTCGGAACTAGTGATGTCAAGTTTAATGATACTAAGAAAAAGAATCAACACATCCTATTTGGCCTTATTACTAGCCTCACCTTTCAGCACTTCAATATTTCAACCACTAATGATGAGTTTGATTTCAAATCCATCTTTTTTTATTCTGCCACTCTTCATTATATGGGTTACCAGTTAGTTGATAGCTAGATGACTAGACTCCATCTGGTGACAACAAATACAATTTTATTAACCACAAGATGAAGCTCCTTCATATGATTGGTGGTACTCATGAGCCTCTTCAAAGCCATACTATTGAGCTACATATAAATGATAAGATCAACACCTTATGACCATATCACAACTATACACCCAATTCTGACTTTGATACTCCAAAGGCTCTATTACTTTACGTTAAGTTGAGATAACATTGAGCTTTTTTTTTCATTTGAGATTGCATTAAGGATATGTTCACGTTATTTTATTCTCAATTTCCTCCCCTAGCTAGTTGATTTCCTTTTAATAGTTCTAGAAAGTTGGAGAGTGTGTTAGTATTATTATGTGCTTTTAAGGCGAATGATTATTGTATTCACGGAGAGTGGTTTTCTTACTAATTTTATTGAATGTACCTTAAATTTGTACTTATTTCATTTGGATGTAGTATTGATTTTTAGTGGTTGATTTTAGAGGTATATTGACTTTGTGCTTATTTAATTAAGATATAGGATTTGTTTCTAACGGTTAATTTTGGATGTACTTTGACATTGTACTTATTATTAGTGGTTAATTTCACTGTAGTAGATGTATGTGTTTATTTTGTGTAATTATACTTATATTTGAATAAAAATGGTCTTTCTCTTAGTTTTGAGATTTTTGTGATGAATGAGTTAAGGGACTTGAATGTTCTTTTTTTTCATATAGGTAGATTGTCTATACTTAAATTTAATTGCTTTATTGACTTTCTAATTTCATAAAAATATTTTATCATTATTGAAAAGGGGAGACTGTGAAACTAAAGGAGGTTATGGTCTATATTTTGATGATAAAAAAATATAATTACTACGAATAAATTATTCTTTAATATCTAAAAGAATGTAACATGAAATGAAGTTAAGGAATACCTTATTGAAAACAATACATTCAAGTCAAAAAGAAGAGCAAGTGTAGCACCCCACACCCGACGAGACCCGAACCTGATATCCACGGTGATATCCGAGCCCGTGACCCGCGAGGGTGGCGTACTAGAACGTTCACTACCTTTTAAAAACGATGAGTGCGCATAAACAATCAA
>JANTNU010000001.1:13655126-13675226 GCA_024752395.1 Erythroxylum havanense
GTTGCTTTTCTCTGATCTGTGTTAACCTCACCTTCACAAAAGACTTACTTGAGCGTCGGAGGGGCAAATCGGGATCTTACCCCCGACGTGCCTTCTTTTGTTTTGCAGGATACTCTTTCTCTAAGATCACTTCAACAGACATCGGAGACATGGATCAGAATGGCAACAACCAGTTCAGTCAGAATCCGGCAGAACCACAGTTATTAAAACTTAATGCATAATTTTTTTAGTTATTAAAAGGTATTAAGGTTTTGATTTTAAAAAAAGGGCCTCTTGATCTTTAAAAAAATCTTTAGAGAACTTTTAAAATATTTTTTTGGATCAAGTTTTAGCTAGAAGAATGTGCTTTGATCTTTAAAGAACTTAAAAAATCACTGAAAACATGTTTTCAGACATAGAACAATGTATAGGTATGTTTGATCAATGTATTAAAAGAAGTGAAAAAATTGTAGACAACAAATTTGAATGTCATATTGGTTGATGAATTGGTTGACCAATGTCATTGTTACAGGTTATTACAAACAATGTTATGAATATTATACTGGTACCGGTACTAAATTTGGTAATATTATGGTATTGTACCGGTCAATATTGGGTACGACATCGGTTAATTTTTTAAATTTATCAAATAATTCCTGAATTTTTTAAAATTGAAAAATAGTCCATCAATATATTGTTCTGTATACTTTATAATCTTAGATCAAACGTATATTCAAAAATTATAATAATAGAAATTTAAAATAACAACAATTTATTTATTTTAATTAACATATTTCTGACATATTTTATATATAAATAATAGTCCTAATTAATATGAGAAATGATCATTTAATCATCATGCAAATATAAAATTAAGAAAAATATAAAATATTTAAAATATTACAGTTTCACCATATAATAAATAATAATTACACAAAAAACTTCAAATAAAAGGGATAACAAATATCCATTATTCTCTAACAATTACAATTTACAACAAGAGTTGATATCGAATAACCAATCAGAAGTCAAACCAAAAATAAAAATATTTACAATCATATTGCTTATATAGAATTTAACATATATATCAAATATAAGTAAAATTAAAAGAAGAGGAGAAACAACAACCTGAAACTTCATTCAATCAAAACCCCGCTATAACTATTTGGTACAAATATTCTTATCATTCAGAGGAGCCTCATCATCACCATCGTTCAAATTTATTGCACCAAATGACATATCAATGCTTTCTCATTTAAGATTATCTTCAAAGACACTCTCATTTATCAAACCCAATTGCTCAGAAGCTCAATCCATCATCAATATTATCAACACAAATTGGATCTACTGAACTACTTGTTCTATTAAGAGTCCTAGTAAACAATAAAATTTAAAATTTATAAGAAATTACATATAGCTTAATAATGATAATAATATGCCTTTTCCGAAGCTTTAAATTGTATTGGAGAAAAACAAAGTCATTCAATCTTGTATGCTCCAATCTATTCCTTTGCTTGAAATGGATGAATTAAATTGTGTTACAATTCCTTTCATGGTTTGTTACATTCATATTGACTTAAAATTTGAATTACAAACTTTTGCAATTCTAGAACACCACTTTCGATTTGGTCCCGCTAAGGAATTGTAAGTCATAAGACAATAAAAATAATAATAATAACAAAATAAAATGATGATTAATTTTCAACAAGTAATAAAAAGTGAACAAATATATACTTGAATTAAGGGGGCGTTTGGTTTGAGGGCTTGAGAATAAAGGAATGGAATAATTGTAAAAAACAATGTTTGCTTTGGGGTTTTCAATTCCAGGGGAATGAATTTATTTCATTAAATTTGGGAATCTATTAAACCCACCAAGGGGGTGGATATCGAGTTTTCATTTCAATATAAGTTTTTATCCCATTTATTTTTTAATCTTTTATCCCCAGTATTTACCCTACCATCCTCTTTACTTCCTGATCGCATCTCAATTCCTTACGATCTCTCATTCTGCCTTATCGCGTCTCATCAACGAAGAAATTTTTGTTCTACGCCTTCAGGTATATTTTCTAAAATCTCTCGTTTTAATTTGATGTTAAATGGAGATAGTCTCAATAAACATATAAAGGGCAAATTATTTTCATTTTTATTTGAGGGTAAAAATGATATTATATTATCATTAATGCAACAAACCAAACAACATTATTGGTATTAATACATAAACCAAGTTACAAACCAAACATCATTTTTTAATTTTTCATATCCATTCTTATCCCCTTCTACTATTATACCCATATCTATAGCAAATTCCGTGCTCAAACCAAATGTCCCATAAGTTTATTTCTTTGACGAATAGCAATTGGCTTTTCAAAATCCCCAGAAGCCTTCTTATAAATCTCCATTTGTGAGTTTAGGAGATTTGTATCATCTTATGGGTAACAATTGTTATAATAGTTAATAACATTTCTTTATTAACTTCAAGTGTCTTTGTAAAACCTAGTCTGAAATAAACATTAGGATTCAAAAGACCCAGTTGCAAACAATAGAGAGTAAAGTTTCCTTTCCCATCTCTAATTGATAACTGCAAGATGTGGAGTGTATAAAAAAAGCCTATTTTTTATATTGTCTTTGATTGCTTTTTTTGCCCTCTCCATATCGTCATAAAAAACTCATTGTTGTCTTTTCATCACTATTATTCGAACAAAGTATCCTTACTAAAGGCTTATAAACTCGTATGACAAATTGACATTGAAACCAAAATTCTGTATCTTCAAGTATAATTATGAAAACCTCTAATCTAGCATTAAACCTAGCCTGCTAAGATACAACTTACTTATCGCTTGTAACATTTGTCTCCATTATTTCTTCATTATAATAAAACAATAAAATGATAAGAAATTTGTTGCAAATCTTGTAATAGCATGATAACACAAATTCCTACCATTGGTGAAATTCGTTCTCATTAAATTCAAGACCTATGCACAATTATAGATGAATTTGATCACCTTTTTTGCTTTCTACACAATCTCATCAATAATAGGAAAAACCTAACATCTCCTATATTTTTCAACATTAAATCAATGCAATGATAAGCACAAGTTGTCCAATAAAAAGAATATACTTTATAATCTTCTTCTAGTAGTTTTATAAGTAGAATCGTTTTTAGTAATGAACTGAACAATATAAAAATTAGATCAAATAGATGAAAAACTAAAAAAATTAGAAATATCAAAAGTGGTATCAAAAGTGGAATCAGAGCCATTAGCCTCTGCTAATATAACGTTAGTAAAACCATGACGAATACAGAAACAGATATAAAAAATCAATTAGAAGAAATTACCCAATTAGTTCAAAAGTGGAATCAGAGCCATTAGCCTCAGCTAATATAACGTTAGTAAAACCATGACGAATACAGAAACAGATATAAAAAATCAATTAGAAGAAATTACCCAATTAGTTAATACATTAACTTTAGATAAAGAAAATAATTATTTAAAATGTGAAACTATAAATCCAATTATTGACCACGATGAAATAATTTATGGATATGAATCATATCAAGAATTATATATGGAGCAACAATCTTTTTCTCACAAAAACTTGTTGAACAAGCTTAAACAAGTCAAAATGGGTAAAAAAGAAAAAGAGATAACCAAACAAAATATGATTGGAATTATATACCACTTGATCAAGAAGAACTAAATCATTTTGTCTATTATAGAAAAGACAATGAAATACAAAAATATTCAATTGAATATTCACCAAAACATAGAACATTAGGACTAGATGGAATCTGAAATTTGGATTGTGTTTTATTCATAGAAAAATTATTACTTGAATAGTCTAATAGATTATCACAAGTCATTCAATTAGAGAAACCATTTCAAGGATTAACTAATATAAGTACCTTATGGAACTTTATAACTTATAAAACTACTAGAATATTACTCAACTTTTTACTCAATAATGAAATACAAATAAAAAATACCATTGATTTTCTTAATACACTTAAACCTAAAAAGCCTTTCAAGTAGTAACTAATAAAATTTATAAAGAATTTATTGGCAAAGATACAGCTTCATATAAACAAGAAATCGAAAATGAAAAACGAAAAAAATGCATTATGACATTTAAATAATATAAGAATATGTGAAATATGATATTTAGAAAAATACATTTGTGAATTTAAAAAATATTATTATAAACTAATCCTTACTGAAAAAGAAATATATATACAGATCTTTATACATAAATTACCCTATTTTATTAATAAAATAGTAGAAAAATTATTTTAATTAAACAACAAGATAATTTAGTAGCTAACAATTTAGGCGGAGCTACTTCTATAGTAAAAGAAGTTTGTCACCAAAACTAACATTTATTCACAATATATAAAATAATTTAAACTTAACCATCTATAACTGTGTCAACTTTTTAAACAATCTAAAAAAACTTAACATATAACTATTTTTTATTCATCATAAAAATTAAAATATTTCTATAAATATTATATTTACTAATTTAGTATAATTTTTTTGTAATAATTGATAATAACTACTATAAGTAAAATAAAAATAGAGAGAAAACGTATACTAATATATACATATATTATATAAATTACTGAAAATATTAATTACATATTATATAATTAATGATATTAATTAAAATGAATTTAATTTCGAAAACAGCATGCTATTATTACTAAGAAGGAAAGGCTCATAGAATGAGTCATCAACA
The DNA here is from genome assembly GCA_024752395.1 of Erythroxylum havanense. Lineage (NCBI taxonomy): Eukaryota > Viridiplantae > Streptophyta > Magnoliopsida > Malpighiales > Erythroxylaceae > Erythroxylum > Erythroxylum havanense. The sequence continues at coordinate 13,659,840 of JANTNU010000001.1, forward strand.
TGACACAACTTGAAGTAACTACATCTACATAGATTCATGGTTATATATCATGAAACAATAAAGATTCATAACACACGTCATTGAAAAATTATTGGTTTTAAATGATGAGAATGAGTAAGTCCAAGAAACAAAAATAATTAAATTACTATTTACTATTCTCACTTATTTAAAATAAGTATCGTTTTAAAGAGATTTTAATTATTTATAATAAATATCGTTCATAATTTTTCATACATGTTTATAATCTTATTTTTAAAATTATCCTTTAATTTTTCTCACATTCTAATTATATAAATTATATTTTCAAAATAATTTAATATGTAATTAATAAAAATATATCAAATATTTAACTAATTTTTTTAATAAATATATATCTCTTTAAAACGAAACTAATTTTAAATGAAAGGGAGTATACGACTAATTAAAAACTTAAAACACCCAAGTGCGAATGCCAACTGTGTCGTGCTCGGAGTCTGACCTCGCCAATTCAGGACCCGTATTTTCAGTGATTTTGGCTGTCCCCATGACCAAAAGCAATTACGAAAGAACTTCCAACCTCCAAGCAAACTCTCACATGTTTTTTTGCTCATATAAATATTATTAGAAAATTGAAAACTAACGAAATTCTCAATCTTTGCCTTGCTCACCACCTGGGAGACTTCCTTTATGGAATCCTCGTGTAAACTCTGTCCTTTCTTCCAATTGGCGATGTTTTGGTAGCTTCACGTGTTAAAGATTGAATCTTTTTAAGGGCCTCCCTGACTTCACTGGTTTCTTTCGGTGGGCTTACTCGGATTCTCTGTTGGAGGTATTCCCCTTTTTTTTTTTCTTTCCCGATGTGGAATTGTTTTGAATAAAATATAGAACTCTTATGTATGTTTAGATGGGTAGCTAGAGTTTTGTAGCTTGAATCCTCACTGTGTGCAGAACATATCTTCGATTGTCTTTTGAGCTTTATCATTGTTGTTCTGATTTGGCTCTGTTTTGGTGTTCGTATTATCTTGTTATCGGTTTCCTGCAACTTTATTCGAGTCGTAGCGTCAATATTTTATATAGTTAAAATTCGTTTCTTCTTGCGTTGCATCTAATCCTGAGACATCTTGTTGGATGCTGGGGGAGGGGTTTTTAACTATAATTGGATGAAACATCTGTATTGGGGTTCTAGAATGTGTGATAATTGACGGTTTAGTGGTTTGAGTCCACGGGTGGCTGCCAATTTTTGCGTGGCTCTTTGTATGCTGCGGACAGTAGTTCATGGATATAGATTTTGGATCTGAAAGTTTCCCCCTTGTAATGATGTCTCAAATTGTCAGAAGAAGTGTTTCTCTGTTCAGCCAGAAGGACGAAAATTTCTATACATTACAACACATCTAATTAGGTTTCTCAGTCACCTCTCACCCCAAATAAGAATAAAATTAATATTAACGCTATTTTATCATTTTTCTAATTTTCTCTTCGCGATGCAGCATCTAGTGCTTGTTATTAATGGCAGACCTCAAAGAACGTCTACTGCCTCCAAAACCTGCTTCAGCAATGAACCTTAGAGAAGCATCTTATCGGCCATCTGCCTCTGGACGCCAACCTTTTCAAGGTGTGGATGTTTTGGGTCTGAAAAAGCGTGGCCAGGGTCTTCGGTCTTGGATTCGTGTTGATGCGTCTGGAAACTCCCAGATTATTGAGGTTGACAAGTTCACTATGATGCGTCGTTGTGATCTACCTGCTCGTGATCTGCGCTTGCTTGATCCTTTGTTTGTTTACCCCTCAACAATTCTTGGTAGAGAGAAGGCTATTGTAGTAAACTTAGAGCAGATTCGGTGTATAATAACAGCTGATGAGGTTCTGCTGCTCAATTCCCTTGATAGCTATGTGTTGCAGTATGTTGTAGAGCTACAAAGAAGACTAACAGCACCTGGTGTAAGTGATGTTTGGCAGTCAGAAGGATCTGACTTCAATCGAAGTAGGGGGAGAAACTTTGACTATGTTTTTGAGAACACATCTCCTGATTATTTACCCTTTGAGTTTAGGGCTCTTGAAGTTGCCTTGGAAGCAGCTTGTACATTCCTTGATTCTCAGGTTTGTAAAAGAGAGACATGTATCTCTGATTTGCGTGATTTTGGATGAGCTCGATAAGAAATCATCTCTAGATAATGTCATGTTTGATATGCTTATTTTTAGTTTCTTTTTATTTTTACCTTTCCTCTTAGGTGGACCATTCCCCATATTTGAATTAGTCATCCATTTTACAACATAGGAACTTGTAGATGTTAGCAAATAATGTTTATTTTTCTGGCTTCGCTCTAAATTTTTATTTACATCAGTGGACCGTGCAATATCTAAAAAGTTCATTTTTAATGAGCTGAGTTACTAAGTCATCTAATTTAACCTCCCAAAGGCAGCAGAATTGGAAATTGAAGCATACCCACTACTTGATGAGCTAACATCGAAGGTCAGTACATTAAATTTGGAACGTGTGCGAAGATTGAAAAGCAGACTTGTTGCATTGACTCGGAGAGTTCAGAAGGTATTGCTTTTGTTCTCGATCCAAGTTCACTACTTAGGAAGCCTCTTCTATCTGCAAATGGATTTTCTCCAGAATTTATCCTCTTCTTCATATGCCTTGTTGTCTTGTACATGCTCATAGGTTAGGGATGAGATAGAGCAGCTCATGGATGATGATGGAGATATGGCTGAAATGTATCTAACTGAGAAGAAAAGGCGGATGGAGTCGTCAGTCTATGGTGACCAGTCACTAATGGGATTCAGATCAAATGATGGCGGAATATCTGTTTCTGCTCCGGTTTCACCTGTTTCTTCACCCCCTGAGTTACGGAGGCTTGAGAAGAGCTTAAGCATGGCAAGGAGCCGGCATGATAGCATGAGGAGTTCTGAAAGTGCTAAAGAGAGCATAGAAGAGTTGGAGATGTTACTGGAAGCATACTTTGTTGTCATCGATAGCACTCTTAACAAATTGACATCGGTAAGAACTACCATTAATGTAATTCATTCTATCATTTATTATTTAGAATTGTAATCATTTCTCAATGTTTCAGCTGAAGGAGTATATAGATGACACAGAAGATTTCATTAATATCCAACTGGTACAGTTCCCACTTGCTATTCATCATTCTTGTCTTTTGGACGCTACTTTTGAGTTAAAAGTTGCCATAAGTATTAGCACCTCATTTAAAATTTGGTGCAAATTATACTTCCTTTTTAGATATTTGAAAATGAATCAATTCCTGTTTCATGTAACTAAAAGAATAAAGTAATAACAATGGCTTTTTTCTTCTTTCTGCAGCAATTATTTAATTTTAGTTAGTGAATTGTTAAATTGAGTTGTTTTTGTTGCAGGATAATGTTCGGAATCAACTGATCCAGTTTGAACTGATACTCACGACTGCAACATTTGTTGTTGCCATATTTGGGGTGGTAGCAGGTATCTTTGGCATGAATTTTACGGTTTCATTCTTTGATAATCCATATGCATTCAAGTGGGTTCTGATAATTACAGGGATCAGTGGAATAATTATATTTTGTGCATTTTTGGGGTTCTTTAAATACAGAAGACTCATGCCACTATAGACATATTGAGGAATCACAATTTTAAGTGAAGAACCTATTGGTATTGATTACATTTGGTACTTTGTAGTTTAAATTAAAGAGAATGAATAGATGGATATTTTATGGACTAGTTCTGCCAGTTCTATTTTCTTTTGTTTACCAACAGCTGGTTTTAATAAATATTTGGTTGCAGAATTGTTTATTTTCAATGTAATGGTAGCGACACGATTGATATTTAAACTTGAATCGTGAAACATGTTATACACCAATGCGCTTCTATTTGGATTAGCTTTTTAACTGGATGGCGTTTATTTGGAGGATCTTATTGTTCAGACATGTTGGAGAACAAGAATATCCGGGGGTTATGGTAAGGAAGAAAATGCCCTCATGCAGCTGTTGATCAACAAAACTAACATTCTTCTGGTTTTCATAATCGCGACTGTGCCATATGAAACTCTACTTTTTCTATTTTGCATTTGGCTGTTTCTGAAGTCCCCAACATACCAATGAATAAGGGTTGTTCTAACTTCTAGCTGTTGCCTTCCCTTAGTTCTTTGTTTCATCTATTGCTTTCAAGTTACCACGTCAAATTCCCAACTATCATTTGTTATTAAACAATTTGTCATTATATCTTAGGATTGTTTAATTAAGAATAATATTTTGTGACAGATGTTCAAATCTGTTATTTAACTTCATATATACATATTATAAAGTTAATATGTACTTTCAAAATTCCATTTAATATGTTCTTAGAGTTTGTTATACTAACAATTTTTGTTCAAATCTGTTATTTAATTTCATAAATACATATTATAAAGTTAATATGTACTTTCAAAAATCCATTTAATATGTTCTTAGAGTTTGTTATACTAACAATTTTGTGAAAATTGTGTCACACCTAGCATTTTGTGTGTTCTATAGTTGTTGGCATGGCAGGATATTAGAAAACTGAAAAGGGAGTATGAAAGGTGAGCATGTGATTAGAAGTTACTTAAATGATTGGGAAGAGTGAAATCATTAAAACCATTCATTGATCTGTTGGGGGCTCTTTGTCTTTCTGAGTAAATTAACAAAACAAAGAGTTGCTTGAAGGCGGACTTTCTTAGGTAGTTGTATTAAGCTAACATAAGTGCCAATAAACATTGTCCTATTCAGATCATTCAACTGTTTCTTTAGTCTTCAAAATTAATTTTTCATTAAACTCTTATAGGATGTTTGGATTATCGGCTAAAATAGCTAAGGAATTTAATATTTATTCTTAAGAATATAATAGATGAGAAACGAAATGAAATGGGTATTACTTAGTTTAGTTTATTCCTAAGAATTTCTAATAATAATGTATACTAATATTTGGTTTTAAAATTTAAATTTGGAATGACAGAAGAATAATTAACAAAAAGACTAAAATATCTATTATAGTCTCTATTAGTACATTCTCCTTATTATTATTATTAATTGTTGTTGTTATAAATTTTTGATCATTTGTCTAAAAAGAATAAACTTCCATAATTTAAGTACTTAGTTTGAAACTTATTAGTATAGTTAAAATAAGTTTCAATTTTTTTAAATTCAAATCTAACATTCGAATTAAAAGTTATCATATTGCATAGAGCATTTTACATAAATTAAATGTAGCAATAAACTTAACAAAAATACTAAATCTCAAATTAAATATTTTTTGGCTCAATTTTTAACTTTACGGTTCAATGTATTTTAACATCTCTTGTTGTTAAAAATTAATCAAATTGGTCAATTTTCATAAATTAATAAATTCTTGTAAATCAAAATAAATTAATTCATTTTCATTTAATAATATTTTTCAATTAAACTTTAAATTCTTCGATAGAGAAAGATAATCTCTTTCAATCATATTTTATTTTCTTTAATTTTATTCAATCTTTAACTGATTTTATAATAGTCTAATAAATCTTTTAAACCTCAAACATTGTGTCCTATTGGTTTAATTTCTGCTCCAATTTTTAAAAACATTGGTTACAATTATTCAATTTAATTTTTTTATTTCTCATAAGTTAAACATGCACATACGTAAATAACGTACTTGCTATTTGTACCACTCATTCATGATAATCATTGAGCTTATGGATAACCATAAAATATTCAAATATTAAATTAATTTTGTTATATCAATCAATATTAATTACTCATAAAATAAAAGAAAAAATATTTAAAATTAAAATCAAAGTTTAGAACAAAACCTCCTAAAATTACAACAAGAGTTTTAATTGCCTTTGAATAAAAAAAATTAAATTTAATGATTCAAATATAGATTCACATAAAATACAAGAAAGAAGAAAGAATACAAAAGTAAGGCAAAAGAAAAAAATGAGAATGAGACTCTGTGTAACAGTTTTTCTCTCCTTTCTTATTCTAAAACTAATCCTTTTAATATTTTGGAGATAATACTTTAAACAAAAAGGATTGAGACAAATTAAATTTCTTAGAGTCAATCTGACTCATCTTGGCTTTTATTTTAAACTAAATTTGATCTAATCTTTACTGGTCACTTTTTAAATAAAATAAATATTTCAAGCTAAATTTGATTTAATTTTACTAATTGAATACTAAAATCAGCCTGAAATAAAAAATTAATGACATGATCACATTTTCTCAATTACAATAAAACTGTCAAGATTATTGTTCGTAGCAATACAATACTATAAATAACCACTAGAATCGTATCATTTTCATAGATGCATCCGACAACATGCAGTTCGCGCTTATTACAGCCGAATGTGGGGTGATTTGTTTAAAGGATTACCAGTTGGGACTTGTCCTTTAAGCGTGTCCCTTGACGTTTCACCTCGTCTATCTTCTTCTTCTCGTATTTCTGTCATTCAATCTCCTGTACTTGGGATCTAAGGCTTGAAAATGTACAACAGCACTTCAACATCACCTTGTGGAACAAGAAACCAAGACGGAGAGAAGTGAAATGAAAAGAAGAGTCTCGTACAGGGAGAGAAAAGAGATGAACAGTTGAGAAACCTTCTCTATTTTTTCACTCCGCTACATTTCAACACAATGATGACAACTGTATATAAGCTTTATGTCGGGACATTTAGAAAGCACATAGCCTTTCACGTAGCCTCAACTTTGGTGGTGAAATAGATAAAATTTTACCCCTAAACTATAGCAAAAGAAGAAAAAGAAAGTGGTCATGTTATGATAAAGTAAAAAGAAAGTAGTACATCAACTGATAATATGGCACACGATCTAATAAAGTAAAAACAAGGTGGTACACATTATGCGTTGAATTAGTCAACATTCCTCCCGTTAATTCAAGCAAGAGAAAGAACTCCAACCATGCCGCAAAACTTATGTAGCTTACTCTCTACAAAGCTTTTGTCAACATATCTGTCGGTTCTGAGCTACCCCATAAGGTCCTACGAGGTAACGGTGAAACATTACCCAAATGTACCTCACGCTCAGAAGGCCTCACAAGCCCTCACTCTACGAGTGGTATGAACCTGGACTACGCAGTGGTCCCTTTCCCAAATTAAATTTTTTGGGATTCGAACACGCGACATGAGGCAAACCCAGGCCGTAACCTGGTGGCTCTGATACCACTGAGCTACCCCATAAGGCCCTACGAGGTAACGGTGAAACATTACCCAACACTGAGCTACCCCATAAGGCTCTACGAGGTAACGGTGAAACATTACCCAACACTGAGCTACCCCATAAGGCCCTACGAGGTAACGGTGAAACATTACCCAAATATACCCCATGCTCAAAAGGCCTCACAAGCCCTCACTCTACGAGTGGTATGAACCTGGACTACGCAGCGGTCCCTTTCCCAAATTAAGTTTTTGGGATTCGAACACGCGACATGAGGCAAACCCAGGCTGTAACCTGGTGCCTCTGATACCACTGAGCTACCCCATAAGGCCCTACAAGGTAACGGTGAAACATTACCCAACACTGAGCTATCCCATAAGGCCCTACGAGGTAACGGTGAAACATTACCCAAATATACCCCGCGCTCAGAAGGCCTCACAAGCCCTCAGTGGTATGAACCTGGACTATGCAGCGGTCCCTTTCCTAAATTAAGTTTTTGGGATTCGAACACGCGACATGAGGCAAACCCAGGCCGTAACCTGGTGGCTCTGATACCACTGAGCTACCCCATAAGGCCCTACGAGGTAACGGTGAAACATTACCCAACACTGAGCTACCCCATAAGGCTCTACGAGGTAACGGTGAAACATTACCCAACACTGAGCTACCCCATAAGGCCCTACGAGGTAACGGTGAAACATTACCCAAATGTACCCCACGCTCAGAAGGCCTCACATGCCCTCACTCTACGAATGGTATGAACCTGGACTACGCAGCGGTCCCTTTCCTAAACTGAGTTTCTGGGATTCGAACACGGGACGTGAGGCAAACCCAGGCCGTAACCTGGTAGCTCTGATACCACTGAGCTACCCCATAAGGCCCTACGAGGTAATGGTAAAATATTACCCAAATATACCCCACGCTCAAAAGGCCCCACAAGCCCTCACTCTATGAGTGGTATCAAAGCCAGAACAAAACACAGTCCGAGAACATTTCCTATACTGAGTGTTGTTAGTGGTGGTCAGGTAGAGTCTGTAATGCCGAATACACCTGAGATATCCCTTGAAGTATATCTACTTCTCGATTAGGTTTTCACTACTGCTTGTGAATTCCTTGGAAATATACCTCGCATCTTTTCCTAAAGAGGGAAAATTATAACAAGGGAGTAAAAGAAGAGAGTTGCATAAGAGTGATGGATTCTTCAGATTCAGTTCATTTATCTTCTAGCTTATCTTTAGCGTCATTACCTAGGAGTGTAAAGCGTGTTTTATCACAAAAAATAGAAAATCTTGTTGAAATTACTCTTGTGCTTGTAGAAAACCGTGTTTGTGAGTCTTCTTTGCCTTTGCTTAGTCCTTACAACATATATTCTTGTGACCGTTTATGGACGAGAAGTATTAGGAGTGTGCTTTCTACTAGTCAGCCTTGTGTAAAGGAAATCATCCAAAGTTCCAAACTGGAACAGTGTGGTCTCAAATCTACAACAGCAGAACAATACGTAAAGCTTGAAATACCAAAGGAGCTGATCTCTCTTTGGAGGGAACAAAGCCATACACATCTTCATGTTGGAGCTATACGCATTGTTCTTACCTTACATGGAAGAAAGGGAATACCTGCGATAGCCAGGATCTCTCTCTTAGACACTGCCTACACAACGTACCAAAATGCCTTGATTGGTACTGTTAACGGACATTTTTGTATTAATTTCTGATACATAATTCACTAAATTATTGTCCATTTAATATTTAAATCGCACTAATTAAGAATTATTTGTTTTAATTTTAGGTACACATTATATTTGGAATTTTTAAAAGCTTAAAGCAAGGAAAGCTATAAAAGGAAGGAAGGATATTAAAACAAAAACGTTAATGTTTTGGATGTTAACATTTTGGCCAAGGAAAATGAAAGCTTGTGCGTAAAGGTGGAGTAGCAATGTGCATGTGTTTATTTGACAAAAGAAGGAAGTTGGCGGCAAAGAATTGAAAAAAATGCAAGAGTTAGGCGTAGTGTGAAAGGTGGACCAAAGATAATACTAAAAGACAATCAATACGTAGAGATAAAGAGAAGTTTGTGGCATGAATGGAGGGAGAGTTGTGGACATTCTAGAGATAGAAAACGCTGGCACAGAAGGTGTTAAAAAAGGTGGGTTTAAGACAAGTAACGTGGCTAGGGAATATCGTTTGGCTAGGGAATATCGTTTAGATGATTAAATGCCACAACCAATGAGATTTAATTTGTCGAAAAATTAATCAAGCGACATACTTGAGACAAAAGTGTAGACCAACCTTAGGATCTTGTGTGAGGATACCTAGAATTAACGAACTTAATTTTAGGCTTCTTGTATTTAACGCCTTTTATTCCGAATTTTCTATGAACTAAGTAGTGACTCAGATTTAAAAGAAAAGGGAACACCATGAACATTGGGTTCGACTTGCTTAAGTGAAGTATTTCCCAAATCAATCCACCATTATAATATTATTTTAAATGTCCAATCCAATTGAAATCTGATACCTTAATCGAACTCTTGTCATTTGATTAAATCTAGTCGTTTTAAATTCATACTTTGCATTTTTCATATTTTCTTAATTTGCTTACTTTATTTTATTTTATTTTATTTTCAAATTAGTCAATTTCAGATCATCTAAGTAATTTTTTATTATTTAATTTAATTGTCTTACGTGTTGGAAATTCTTCCTTGGGTACGATATCCGGTTCTTACTGATTTATATTACTTGTCGACGAGGTGCACTTGCCTCTAATTGGTCTAGATAGAATTAAATTTATATTGTTTTGTTTAGATCGCAACAAGTTTTTGGCGTCGTTGCCGAGGAGTAAATTTCTGATTTTGAGTCATTAAATTAGACAGTGTTAATTGTCTCAGATTTAATTTTTGCTTTGTTGTTTATTTGTGTATTTTAGTTGTTTGTTTGATTGCTTTATTTCGGGTGTTTTATTTTTCATCCTTAGTTCGGTTATTATTATTTTCTTTTTATTTGTTCCATTTTGTTTATGATCACTCGTGGTCAAAAGCCTGGGAATTTGCTATTAGATTCTGAAATTGAAAAAACTGCTCGCAGGTTACGTAAGGAAACCATATTAGCTCGGAGTAGTGCTTCAGCAGAAAGGACTAGAGAAAAGCAGTTTTCAGAAATGGAACAGCACGAGGAGAGGTTGATGCCACATACTGAAGAGAGAAGGGAGTTGATTATGATGGATTTGACAATCGGGCACAACAATAGACCCGGCCTGTCATTATAAGGCCGACGATCACAGCTGCAAGTTTTGAGATTCCTCACAACATTACATCCATGGTGAGGGCATCTCAATTTGGAGGATTGCCTTTGGAGGATCCGGACACTCATTTGGAGACATTTTTTGATATTTGTGATTTATTCAAGCAAAATGGAGTATCGGAAGATGCGGTTAGATTAAGTTATTCCCATTTTCTTTAAGGGATAAGGCCAGAGCACGGTTGGCTAGTTTGCAGTCGGGATCGATTACTACATGGGATGAGATGATGAAATTATTTTTGGCAAAATTTTTCCCTCCTGCCAAGGTTGCAAAGATGAAGAATGAGATCACTTCATTCACTCAATATGAAAATGAAAGTTTATATGAAGCTTGGGAGCGATTTCGGGATATGTTGACACAATGTCCTAGTCATGGATTATCCACATAGGAGCAGGTCAATACTTTTCATACAGGAATGAACCCATCAACCAGGAGTACCATAGATGCTGCTGCAGGAGGTAGTTTAATGAGAAAAACGCCAGATCAAGCCTATAGGTTGATTGATGAGATGGCCACTAGCAGTTTTCAATATCATACAGAAAGGCATCCCAGACGACCTACAGGAGCTTATGTAGTAGACAATACAGTGGATTTATTTGCTCAGATGGATGTTTTGACAAAGAAGCTGAATAATTTGATGCATTGCGTGAGAGGAGGAGCTAACTCTTCATTAAGGAGTTGTGTTGTTTGTGAGCATTGTGGTGGAGATTCCCATGCATCTTCTGTATGTCAAGTCAGGAATCCTTTTGCTCAAGAGACAGAAGAGGGCCATTATGTAGGCAATTATAACAGACAGCGAGATGACCCATATTCTAATACCTATAACCCAGGGTGGAGGAATCATCCAAATTTCTCTTGGCGGAACGATCAGGTGGCACAACCACAGTCATCCAATGTTCAGAGATAGCCACCCCCAGGTTTCAAGGCTCCTAATCCTGTACCACCAGAGAAATCTAATCTCAAAGAGCTACTCTCGAAGTACATTTCTACTACCGAGGTTAGAATGCAGAACCAAGAATCTTCTATCAGACATTTGGAGAATCAGATGAGCCATATTGCAAGTTTGTTAAAGGAAAGACCTTCGGGTTCATTGCCTAGCACTACTAAGGCCAACCCGAGAGAACATGCAAAGGCTATTGTATTGAGGAGTGGAAAATAGCTTGAAGAAGTTCAAGAGAAGCAGAAGGATAAAGAAGTGGAAAATAGTGAAGAAGATGAGAGTCAGGAAAGCGGAAAGAAGGCCACGAAAGCACCAGTTGAAAAAGAGGACCATCCAAGGTTATTTGCTGATCCCATCACACATCCAGTAAGACCTCGGATTCCTTATCCTCAAAGATTGAAAGGTACGCAATTAGATAAGCAATTTGGTCATTTTCTTGAGATATTTAAAAAATTGCATATAAACATTCCTTTTGTTGAGGCCATAGCGCAGATGCCTTCTTATGCTAAATTTTTGAAAGAAAATTTTTCTAATAAGAGGAGGCTTGAGGAGTATGCCACGGTGAAGCTGAATGAGAAGTGTTCAGCCGTATTGTCAAGAAAGCTACCACCGAAGCTTAAGGATCCAAGGAGTTTTACTATTCCTTATGTTATTGGTGATTTACATATAGATAAGGCTTTAATGGATTTGGGTGCGAGTATTAACTTAATGTCTCTTTCTGTTTTTAGGAAGTTAGGATTGGCAGAGCCCAAACCCACAACTATTTCACTTTAGCTGGCAGATAGGTCAATCACCTATCTGAGGGGAATCATTAAGGATGTATTGGTAAAGGTCGAGAAATTCATCTTCTCGGTGAATTTCTTAGTTCTTGATATGGAGGAAGATATAGACATCCCCATCATTCTTGGAAGACCTTTCATGGCCACTGCGCGGACCATCATCAATGTGCAACATAGAAAACTCATCTTAAGACTTCAAGATGAAGAACTAGTGTTTGATGTGTTCAATGATATGAAGCATCCTTCTACTCTTGACTCTTGCCATTTTATTGATATTTATTCTTCTGATGCTAAAGATTCTTCTACTATTTGTGCAGATTTGTTGGAAGGAAAAACGCAAGGAATGATCAAAGAGTTAGGGGAAGAATTGCAAGAAGAGTTGGAAGATATTGCAGTTGAGTTGGAACAGGCATATTGGACACATTATAGAGCATATGAGCTTCTCCAACGTCCAGCCAAGCTAGTTCCGAAGCCTTCAATTGAAGATCCCCCTTATAAGGACCGATTGTCGCTTCATGACACTTTGCCTCCTTGATCACAGTGCATGCCTTTCAGTAGGACTGTAATTTTCTTTATTTTATTTTCTCATTGTTTCTTTTGCGTTTCTTTTTAGTTTAATGCATTTCTTCGAGTTGTTTTGAGTTTTCTTCAGGTTTGCGTGGTTGGTGACAAAAAAAAAATTTCTTGGCTGATTTTTCTTCAGGGAAGTTTCTTCTTTCTCTTTCGCCTCTTTGTGTTTGATTGTTGACTACTTGAACATTAGGGACAATGTTCATTTTAAGTGTGGGGGGGTTGAGATTTTGTGCATGCTGATGATATTGATGTTGATGTTGAGAAATACAAACTTGAATGGTTGCGAGTCTTTTGGTAACTAACTTGGGTCACAGTTGTGATGAATTTGACCATACAATTATGTCAAAGTAGTTGGATGGAAAATTGAGTTGTTTGTATGAACTTGGATTAGGCAGATTGAGAGGATAGTGAACCATATGTATTAATTAAAGTAGTCAATTGCATAAACTTAGTCAATAATTGATACTGAGTGATGAGGCAATGTATAAATTTTGATGGATTTTCATTTAAACATTTGTGAGGTTTTGAGCCATATGACTGCATTTCATAGTCATTTATTTTCTTTGTCATATGTGATGCTTCCCTGTGTGGATTACCTTCAGAACTTGCTCTGAATCTGTTTGATACTGCTAGTTAGATGCTTTATGGACATGATAAAGGCCTTCTTTGTTTTTAACCTTTAGCTTAAATGACCCACCAAATTATTTTTCCCTTGTTACCCCCTTTGATCCTTTAACCTTGTTGTTTTCTTATTAATCGCATTGCATTGAAACTTGAAAACTTTTAGCCTTACCCTTTCACAAGTTGAATGAAGTACTAAGTATTTGGTGTCTTTGACTTAGGAACTTTTGTTTTACATGTTATTATGAGATGCTTTAGAGGCACATCTACTCAATTGTTGTTGATTTTTGTTACTGCTATCTTCTTTTATGTTTATTGTTAAAAAAAACAAAAAAAAGAGAAACAAAAAGAAGAAACAAAAGAGATAAAAAAGAAAAAATGACACAAATCAAAATAGTAGTGTTTGATAGTGATGAGTAGTTGAAGTCCCATATGTCTGTATGTATATTTCAAAAATTCTTTTTGATTGTCTCACGTCATTTAGTACTTTGTGAATACTTGTGAGCAGCCTTTGTTCTTTTTACCTCACATGAACCTAAACCCCATTACAACCCTGAATAAAAGCCCTTTTGGATCCATGAAGGGATGTACTCTATGTAGTGAAAAATGGGTGAATTTGCAAGCTTATGGTAGTGTAACCCTTAGAGGAAGTTTTGAGAGAAACACAACCCTTATACACTTGAGCGACATGAGTGAATATCGTGAGAAAAGTTCATTTTAATTTTGTGCTTGCTTTTGATCAAAGATATCTACCTTTGATTTTGTTTATGTGCATTGATGAAAATATTATGATACATGTTGTAGCTTGATACTCGAGTTTGTTGAATTTTTTTAGGGATTGCAATCACTTGATTTTTGTTGAAAATGAAAAGACAAAATACGTTGTTTGTGACGTAAGTAAGTTGCTTGAGGACAAGCAAAAATTCAAGTGTGGGGGTGCTGTTAATGGACATTTTTGTATTAATTTCTGATACATAATTCGCTAAATTATTGTCCATTTAATATTTAAATCGCACTAATTAAGAATTAATTGTTTTAATTTTAGGTACACATTATATTTGGAATTTTTAAAAGCTTAAAGCAAGGAAAGCTATAAAAGGAAGGAAGGATATTAAAACAAAAACGTTAATGTTTTGGATGTTAACATTTTGGCCAAGGAAAATGAAAGCTTGTGCGTAAAGGTGGAGTAGCAACATGTGTGTGTTTATTTGACAAAAGAAGGAAGCTAGCGGCAAAGAATTTAAAAAATGCAAGAGCTAGGCGTAGCGTGAAAGGTGGACCAAAGATGATACTAAAGGACAATCAATACGTAGAGATAAAGAGAAGTTTGTGGCATGAATGGAGGGAGAGTTGTGGACATTCCGGAGATAGAAAACGCTGGCGCAGAAGGTGTTAAAAAAGGTGGGTTTAAGACAAGTGACGTGGCTAGGGAATATCGTTTTGTCTAGGAGATAAAAACAAGATAGCTGCGTGAAGACAGCTGGTGGCAACTTGTGGCAATAAAGCAAGACATTGAAGGAAAAACACGTTAGCAGAATAGGAGAAGCAGGAACTTTACACCATTCAAGAGGAGTTTTGAGAGACAAGAGGGCCACTCACTTCATAACCCATCCATACTTCACAAAAGCTCTCAAACGCTACCTCCATACCAAGATGCACACCACCAGCCAAAGACTTCCTTGTTAGAGACCAAACGTTACAAGCCGTTGGAAAAAATCGCAAGCTGCTGGTGAGAACGTTGTGGCTTGGTGAAGAAAAAAAAATAGCTGAAGAGTTAAAGGAGTTTGCGTAAGTAGCAAGTGGAGAAAAAGAAGAGAACGTGAGGTAACTATGGAGGGAGACTAAAAGGACATTGGTGCTAACTTGGTGCGAACGAAGACTCTCCACTCACTCACATTGAGGCAAGCAGCTGCGTGGAAAAAAAAGTGAGTTGGAAAATAAGAGAAGGCTTGAACGTTGCAGCTGTGGAAGTGATTGAGCCAAATTTATACTATAAATTGGCCCTAATTTCTTAAGTGATTATGCACTTGTTGACCCTTAATTCAT
>JANTNU010000001.1:13701635-13722637 GCA_024752395.1 Erythroxylum havanense
TTTTTAATAATTAAAATAAATATTAGTTTAAAAATAAAATTTACTTATTAAATTGCTTATTTTAATAAACTATGATGATTTTTTTCCTAATATTTATTATTAAATATTGTACAAGAGACTAAATTTTTTACTTAATTAGTTGATAAAATTAATTTATCTCTAATTTTAACTAATAATTTAATTATTGTTAGTAACAAAAATATAGCTACAATGAAATTAACAACAAAACAAGTTTTTTATTTTGTTTTGCAAAATGCATTTAGATCATAACATTTTTACCAAAATACAAGTTGAATCCTAGTTTTTCAAGGCATTTAGTATGAATCCTAAGGTTTTAACATTCAAAATAAACTTTAAATTGACGAAGTAATAGATACAGATAAGTCTTTGTCTGTTATGCACCGTATTAGTGCTAACATGACACGATTTTCATATTTTTAATATAACATGGATGCCATATGTCATAGTGGGCTCCCTTATCAGAATTTAAGTTAAAATAATATGAATTTTATGATGTGAAACCTGTACATTGAGATCTAGGACCCACGAATAAGTTATTTGGAAGAACTTCCAGAAAAACTAAATCTGTTCTATTTTCAAGGCAAACCTTGAATAATATTAAAGAAACTTGAATCAAAATTATAAAGAACAATATTGACGTCACACTCTCATAAAAGAAGAGATTGAAAGTGATAAGTCAGATGAACACCATAAGGAATAACCATGATAAGTTCTAAGTTTAACGAAGAACCAACAAAGTAAACAACCTCACAAAAAATGTAAAACAAATTCAAATATGACTTCTTATACAAAGATAACAATTATATAGGCTAAAGAAAACCCTAATCAATCTTCTACCAATGATTTATTCCTAAAAATAAGGAAATCCCTAAGCTATAGAAAAACCTTTTGAAATCTGATTCTTAAAGCCAAATATAGAAAGTGGACTTTTAGGCAGCCAAAATCAGTTAGAAATCTCCTTGAAATCATCAAAATAACCTAGTCTTCTAATTAGGCCAAATAAACAACTAATTAGGCCGATTTAATGCGTGAATTAAGGTGATAGGGCTGATTGATCTCTCTAAGCCCAAATCAACTTCTATTATTGCTTCTTTACCTCAAACATCTTCAATCAGTTCATTAAGAGCTTCCTTCATCCTTTTAACTTTAGCCCGAGTTATCGGACCTCCACCAATGTGTTATGGATCAATGAAATATGTTGAACCAGATTGCACCATCCTTTGCATGTCTTTAGTTGGGTTTCCATCATTCCCCCTCTCCTCAAAAGGAGTCATCCTCGAATCTTCATCACTTACATCAAATGGAAAAAGATCATAAACATTAAATGTAGCACTAACATTATACTCACCTAGTAGATCCACCTTGTATGCATTGTCATTAATACGTGCAAGGAGTTGGAATGGTCCACTCCTCTTAGATGTAGCTTAGAACAATGTTTTTTTTTGGAAATCGCTCATTCCTTAAATGAGCCCAAACCTAATCTCCTGGTTCAAAGATCACTTTCTTACACCTTTTGTTGACTTAAGAAGTGTATTGTTCGGTCCTCCTTTTGATTTGATTTCTAACCTTTTCATGTAATTGCTTCACCAATTCAGCCTTCATTGTACCACGTAAACTAACACACTCATCAATTGGTAAAGGTGTTAAATCCATTGGAGTCAAGGGATTAAACCCATATATAACTTCAAAGGTGAAAAATTAGTAGTAGAATGGATAAAACAATTATAAGAAATTCAACATGTGGTAAACAATCTTCCCAATTCTTCAAATTCTTTTGAATGATAGCATGCAATAACGTAGACAAAGCTCGATTAACTACCTTAGTTTTCCCATCAGTTTGTGGATGGTGAGTTGTAGAAAGCATTATCTTAGTACTTAGCTAACCCCATAATGTCTTCCAAAAGTAGCTTAAGAACTTGGCATCTCGATTAGAAATAATGCTCCTTGGCACTCCATGAAGTTGTACAATTTCCCAAAGAATAAGTCTGCAATGTGACTAGCATCATCTATTTTATGACATGAAATGAAATGAGCCATCTTAGAAAACCTATCCATAACAATGAAAACTGAATCATTACCTCCTTTTGACATATGGAAACCTAAGACATAGTCTATACATGTAACATCCTGTTACCCATGTTAAGGCGGGAATAATGAATTATGAGAAATTAATAAGAAACTAAAAAATGCATACCATGCTTTGCACATTTTTACACATACATGAGAATTTTGATTATTGCACATGAATATGATTGTATATACATTCATTGACATTTTTTCGGGTATAATTGACTAAATAATGTGATTTAAAATGTGAATTGTGGCATATTGATGTTAGAAATTTATTTGGAAACTGTTAAAATTATTTCAAAATTTTTGGTAAATTTTAGGAATTTTAGGAATTTGGAGTATTTTTGGACTACAAATAATGGACCACTTATATTGTTACACGTAGATTGAATAAGTTAGTAATAAATGGAACAAGTGAACAGTGAAATGTGAAGGACATGCAAAGATTACACGTATTATCATGTTTTAGTTAGGCAGAGACTATTGTGGCTTCTGTTCTTCACTGAACCGAAAACCTCTTCCCTGTTGTCCATCACCGAATAGGTTTTTGTGTGGAAATTGATTCACCCCTTATTACTGGAGATTTTGTTAAATCAAGTAAGTAACTTTGATGATGATTTACTGTATAAATGAATACTTATTTGAGAAGTGTAGTTTCGGTGAATAAACTAGATGATGGATTTGTGAAATGGGAATTGTTCAAAAACTGTATGAAATAGATTTTGGTTTGAGATTTGTGAAAGTTTATGTAAATTGATGTAGAAATATATGTACTCTGTTCTGATCTTGAGAAATCCGAATATGGTGATTTCACTATTCATGCGTGAAATTGTGAAGTATTTTTAACGATGGATTTGCATGAATTTAAATGATTTAAATGATATGAAGTTTTGGTGAGGTCGTGAAATAGACTTGTTTAAATGCTAAATTTGTGATGAAATCAATGAGTAGAAAAAAATGGGAAAATGTATCAAATGAATGTAGATAGTGAATATAACGCAGAAACTGAAATTTACAAGTATGAGAATCGGATTTTGATGATTAAGTGTGAATCTTGGATTTTTGAATTATTGTGTGTTAATGAGCAAAAATGTAGTTAGAAGAATCGCTTTATGTGTTTTAAGTGTTAAGTGAAGAAGATTAAAGTGTGAATAAAATTCTAGAAAATTACAATAGAGAGAGGAAGTGAATATAAAGTTTCGAATTATTGGTGTTTGAATGGTAAGTTTGAATTTGACTTGTTTAGAGTTTGTATTGGAGTTAGAAATGTAGTATAGATGATTTAGAAGTGTGTAAATCTGGAACTGAAAGAAAAATGGAAGGAGAGAAGAAGAGAAATAATCGATGAAGAATAAAGCACGATCTCGACTTCACTGTTAAAAGTCGCGATCGCGAGATGAGGGAAAGAAATAAACTATTTTTGGATGTCTGAAGTCCCAATCGCAACTCAAGAAGCATGATCGTTACATTGTAGATATTTGGTGAAACTCGCAATCGTGCAAACGCATGATCGCCTGCATAATCGCGACTTACAATTATTTTTTTGAAAGTTATTTTTCTGAACATCCTTTGATAGTTTTGTTATAACTTTTACTCCCAATATCCAAATGACATGAGACTTAAACCAATGGATTCCTAACAAATTGCTCTACCTCTCCATAAAAATTGGTAGCTTTTTGAATTGATTTGGAAAAGATTGAATGAAATTGAGGGAATCTATTGGAGTAGTATGAACTGGAATATTTTATTGAACATACTTTTGTATTTTTATTAAATCTTGACCTGTAAAGTTCCAAATGAGGTGATTCTTGATTTGAAATGAACTAGAGTTATAGGACTACAAATTATCTAAGAGATAGAATTTTAATTTTGTCATTAAGAATTGCAAAATCTAACTTGAATTTAAATAGAGAATATAGTTATATTTTAAGAATCGTCCATAGTAAATTGAGTCTAACTTTGGAAATACTAAATCAAATTGAATGATCTTTGTATCATTAGAATGTTAAGAAATTGGAGGAAAATTGTCTAGAAGAAAGTATTGCACAATTGTGTCATTTACATTATCAAAATGGTGATGCAAGTTGACCTAAAAGCATGTTGTTAGAAAAATCTTAAAGGGTAATTTGATATACACGGGCGTGAGTTAAGATCTCACAACTGTGATATTTGGACATGCACAGGCATGAGTTAAGTTCTCACATGCGTGACTGAATTTATTTGGACTGCATAGCTGTGACTTTTCTTGGTTATTATGCACGAGCGTGTGTGATGTTGCACACCTATGACTTGGTTCTTGAAATGTAAATTGTTTATGAGGGCTTTGATATCTAAATTGTTTGGTGATAAGAATTCGATAAGATACCTGAATTTGTCATTGAACATGCATTGTGCATAATTTTGATATACATAGATGTGCATAAGGAAATAACTATACATTTATGCAAAAGTGTGATATCTGTAAATGTGTTTTGCATGTTATAGAGGAGCACGTTGGATAATAGTTAGACATTATCAGACCATCCAGGTAATAACATATTAAAGTGTACTGTGAGTCAACCTAGATGATTTTCCTAAGATTGATTGTATTTGTTTAATTTCTAAATATTAAATGTTTGTGATTTCTTTATGAATTCCGGACTTAAAGTCCGAGGAGTTTAATATTTGGGAATGTTTTGGAAGTGTTCTATGTGTATTTGAATTCCCAACGAAAGTTGAATGCCGCTTAACTCTAATGACTATAGGATTCTGACTGTGCATCATATGTAACTGTTGTACATAGCATATTTTGTATTTGATGCATTTCATAAAATGCATGCTCAGATAAAGGCATTGTGACCAGAGTAGCCAGTATGAAAGCGCTTACACGTAGAGCTTTACTTCGTGATGTCTGATTCTGCATGTTGAGCTATACTTTGTGATTTTATTATGACTGAGCCCTATGGGCCAATATGTGTATAAATATGTGATAGGCACTTCGTCACAACAATAAAAATGAAAGTGAGTCTCATACATATAGCATTCATAAATGATTGAAATTCACTGAATGATTTGCAAAGCTAAAATGAATGATAAATCGATATGAACTATTTGACTAGATGAACTGTGTGATTATATGTTATGCCATGTTGATGTGAGTATTTGGAATTTACATGTTCTAAATGAATATTTGTGAAATATGTGATTGTAAATGTGACCTGGGTGAAATCATCAATGTTTTCTCATTGAGTTCGCAAAACTCATAAAAAATTATAACGTGACGTTTCAGGTACGAGACAGGAGACCTAGTCCCTCAATCTTGATTAAAGGAACATTTTGGACTAGTTATGGCTCAGAGGTCTGTCAGCTGACATCAAAAGAGTTGTATTTTTTATTTTTTCATTTTTGTCTAGAACTTATATAAAGTTTGTAAACTACAGTGTAAACTTTGTGAATAAATGCAATGAAAGGTTTTAAATTTTCATGGTTTATAATTAAGTAGTTGATGCCATGTGTAAGTTGGATTTGTTTTTTGCTCTAACATACCATTATCATAGGATATGTACTTGAATGTTCTTAGATGTTTGAGTATATACTTTATGGTAGTGGGATGTTGCAATACACATATTTACACATGGTGCACCTGGTATTGGCAAAGTATTATACAATCTATTAGGCAAAGATCTAGAATTGACCTGTTTGAAAGTTATACATTTCTCACAAATTCTTTCTACCTTATATTTCATATGTGACCAAAGAAATGCTTAACAAGTATATCTAAAGTTTTTTGAAAACCAAAATGTCCCATTAGGCCACCTCCATGAGACTCACGAACTAGTAACTCTCTTAGAGAACAAATAGGCTCACACAATCTATTTTTATGAAATAAAAAAACTTCATGCCTATACAATTTGCCAAAAGCAACATATTCACAAGCTTCAAACACATTATCGAAATCAAAATCAAAAGAATATAAATCCTTAATATACTCAAAGACTAACAATTTAGTATCCAACATAGAGATTAAGGAATGCTTGGGAGACAAAGCATCTACAACTTCATTTTACTTACCTTATTTGTACTTGATCACATAAGGAAAAGATTCAATGAACTCCACCCATTTTGCATGGCGTTTGTTTAACTTACCTTGGCCCTTCAAATGCTTCAAAGACTAAAGCATACATCTCCTTGTCATAAGGTGGGTAGTTCAAGGTTGCCCCATTTAGTTTTTCACTAAAATAAGCAAGTGGTCTATTTTCTTGCATCAAAATAGCCCTAATACCTATACCTAAATCATCATACTCAACTTCAAAAGTATTAAAAAAGTTAGGTAGAGAAAGTAATGGTGCTAAATTTAAGCTTATCTTTAATCAAATTAAATGCTAATTTTTGTTCACTACCTTACTTAAATCCAACAATATTTTTAACAAGTTCAATTAATGGTGCAACAATGGTGCTAAAGTTTTTAACAAACCTCCTATAAAAATTAGCCAATCTATGAAAGCTTTGCACTCAACTATTGATTTAGGTGTAGTCCACTTACAAATAACCTGAACCTTTTCTTTATCAACCTTTATTCCCTTAACACTAACAACATATCCAAGGAATACAACCTGATTTGTGCAAAAGGAACATTTATGAAGGTTTACATACAACTTGTAATCACATAAAACAGTTAGAACATTTTGTAAATGTTCATCTAAGTCCTTTTTATAAATTAGAATATCATCAGAGTACACAACAAACTTACCAATAAAAGTATGTAAGACACGGTTCATCAATCTCATGGAAGTATTAGGGGCATTAGTTATCCTAAAAGGCATGACTAGCCACTCATATAAACCATTCTTAGTATTAAAGGTAGTTTTCCATTCATCCTCTTACATGCGAATTTAATGATAACCAGACTTCAAATCAATCTTAGCGAAAAATACAAGAACCACGCGCTCGCGACCCACAGTTCCCTTTCCCCCAAAGCTGAACATATTTCACTCTTTTGACCATAACTTTGTCTTTTGACTTTCAAATGACCTAATTTTTGAAACATTGGATTCATAACACATTTATCTATCTCTCTGTAAAAATTTATAGCTATTGGCATTGATTCAAAAAATATTGATCGAATCAAAGTAAGGATATCAGTTGGAAGAGCAAGAACTGGATATTTTGCTAAACATGTTCCAGTATTTTGATTATACCTTGACTTAGAGGATTAAAAATGAGATGAATTTTAATTTGAAGTAAACTAGAGAAATAGGTCTAAACATCTTATGAAGAAGTCGAATTGATTCAGTCTCTAAGATGTTTAATTTCTAGATGGAAGTAGTTTATAGTATACTGTTTTTGATTATGAACATCCCAAAAATGTTTGTAGTATATCTTCTAAATTAATGAACCAAATTGAGTGATTTTGGTGTCACTAGACACATAAGACATAGAGGAACACTTTTATATAAGAGAGTTTGACCAAATTACATCAGTTTCATTTTCTAATTGAATGTGAACAATAGACCCGAAAGTGTGACTTGAAAAAATCTGAAGTGAGTCAATGAGAAAGGAATAGAGATTTTAATGGTTTTAGTGAGACATAAACCTAAGTATAAATTGCACTTAGATGAGTTTTGATATGAGAATGACTTTGTGATGAAATTGATGGATAAGTACCTAGGATTGTCATGAACATGCATTGTACATATTTCATTTCATACAAATGCATTGTTAAACACTTATAATTGTGCAAATTGTGATATATGTGTATTTTATTTGATTTAAAGGAGAAATTGGAATGTCAACCTCCAGACGTTAATGACACTTCTAGGCTTTAGCTTCAAGAGTAACTTGTGAGTAATCTAGACGGTTTCTCTCAATTATTGTTTGCTTAAATGTTGTTATGAATCATGAATGAATGTGATTGATTGTGTTGGTTTTCGGACTGAAGGTTCGATGAATGTGATGTATAAATGAAATATTGAAGTGCTCATTGAATTTGAATTGGATGGAATAAGTGTTTTCTTGACTTAAGTGTTGAATGTTGGACTAAGATCCGATGACAATGTGAATGAGATGTGATAATGAATATGATTGTATGACATTGAGCACTTTCAATTGATTGAATATATGTGATGTATTTCATTACATGAATGCATGATCAGATAATGAGAGTTGTGACCAGAGTAGCCACCAATTAGAGCTTAAAGCTTAACGTGTGAAAAAGAGCCTCGAGCTCAAAAGTGATTTAGAGCCTCAGGCTTAACGTTTAATGAGACCTATATGGGACAGTTATCAATGAGCCCTACACGGGACAGTTATCAATGAGCCCAGTATCCAATGGATACGGGACAGTTAGGCACTCGATTATAAAAACGTAATAATTAGAAAAGTGTCTCATCAGCATTTCATATGCATTTTGTTAAGTATGTTTGCTAGATTGAAATGCCACATTTGCCTATGCTCAAGTGAAAATACGATACTGATGTAAAGTGCAATTTTTGTGAAATATTTGTTATGTGAAATGATGTGTTACATGAATTGAGTGAACCATCGATGATGGTTACCTTACTGAGTTCCCAAAACTCACCCAAAATTTGCAAATATTTTTCAGGATCAGGATAATATCATGTTAGGCAATGAGAGTATATCTACTGCATGCAAGTGAGAGACAAAGGTCGGGATCAGTTCGCATTTACATTGTACTCCTTTATTTTTGTATTGAATTGTACTTTCTGCAAATTTTGTATTAAGGAATGTATTATGAAATTCTTATACAATATGTATGCGAATGCAATCATGTTGTATTGACATTATGATTATGAGTGTTTTATTCCTAGAATGGGCCCTAGTGATTAATGAAATTATGATGATTTGAAAAATGTTTATGGAATCAAGTGGGCCCTATTTGATGATTGATTTTCGCATACTATGTTTGTGGTTTCAAAAAAAGAAAAAAATTATACTGACTATTGAATGATTGAGTGCTCTAGCATGCCACCCTCACGGGGCACAGTCTCGGATATCCCTCAGGATGTTGGGTGCGTGTCTTACAGGTGTGGGGTGCTACATTACTTACAGAGTAAACAAGCATTAAGTTCTTCATCTTACAAAGATACTTCAATATGCACTTAACTACAGTCCAATGCTCCATTCCTGGACTGAACTAGAATCTGCTTACCATTCCCACTGCGTAACAGATATACGATCTATTGCAAATCATAACATACATTAAACTTCCAAATGCCAAAGCATATAGAATGTTACTCATACATTCGATCTCCTCTTGGGTCTTATATGCTTGCTCCTTTGAAAGTTTGATTCCATATCTAGTAAGTGTGAAACGCTATTAAAATCTTGCATGACAAACTTATTGAGCATGTTCTCAATGTAGGTTAATTGAGACAAGGCTATCAGTTTTTTTTCTTACGATCCCTTATAAGATTGATCCCTAAAACATAACTAGCCTCTCCTAAATCCTTCATTGCGAACTGTTCATTCAGCCATCCCTTAATCGTAGATAACATTTCTTCATCATTCCCAATGAGCAGAATGTCATCGATATACAAAATTAGAAAAATAACCTTGCCTTCTTGTATGAACTAATTGGTTTTGACAGACCTATCAAGCCTAATGTTTTAAGAACTAGATGCTTGTTTAAGTCTATAAATGGACCTTTACAATTTGCATATCTTATGCTCCTTATCTGGCTTAACGAAACCTTCTGGTCGGGTCATTTCTTCTTGGTCTGAGATGGTCATTATGCCTTCTCCTAGACCTAAATACTTGTCTGGTTGTCTTACAACCCTTCCACTACATCTAGGCACTACTTGATGTCCAGGTTGTTTTTCTGATTAAACTCTTGAGTCCATTTCGACATCTTGTTATGCTATATGCAAATCAACTCTTGGTTTGGATGAAATAGCTGGCTCCTTTAGTACTACTTCACTTCTTCCTTTATGATTTCTCATAATTTCTTCCTCTAAGAATGTTGCATTTATCGACACAAATACCTTCCTATCATGAGGATTGTAAAAATAGTACCCTCGTGTACCCATAGGATATCCTACAAACAAACATACTTTTAACCTTGGTTCCATCTTTGTGGATTCAAACCTTAGAACATAGGTTGGGTAGCCCTAAGTCCTCAAGTGCCGCAATGAAGGCACTTGGCTAGTCCATAACTCCCCAAATGTTTTAGGCACTGATTTGATTGGAGCAAAGTTAAGAAGATAAGTAGCCGTTTGTATGGCATATCCCCAAAACAATTATAGAAGGCTAACGTAGGAAATCATTGATCTTACCATTTCCAATAGAGTCCTATTTCTCCTCTCTGCTACACCATTTTGATGAGGTGTTCAAGGAGCTGACAAATTGGAAACAATTCCATTGTCAATTAGAAATTGTTGGAGCTCTCTAGATAAGTACTCACCACCTCGATCTGATCGAAGTTGTTTTAATGGCTTGCGTAGCTACTTCTTAGCTTCAGTTTTGAATTCTTTGAACTTGTCAAAGGACTCACTCTTTTTATGCATCAAATACAAATAGCCATGTATAGAGTAATCATCTATAAAGGTTATGAAGTATTCATAACCTCCTCTACTTGTAAGTTCATGGGCCCATACACATCAGTGTGTACCAGGTCCAATGTGGATTCAGATCTATTTATTTTGGAAAAAAATTAGGCCTTGGTCATTTTTCCTTCAATATAAGATTCACAGGTGGGTAATGGATCATTATCCAAGACCCTAAGAATTTCATCCTTTACTAACCTGTCAAGTCTTTTCTGATTGATATGACCCATTCTTAAGTGCCATATATATTTTGAATTAATACTAGAGTCATTGTATTGTCTTAGTTTTATTAATATTGTGGTGTTTCGTGAGCCTATCATAGGTTTCATAAAGAATAATCCCTGTTTAATTTTCACATTACAAATAAAATCCTTATTCTCATATATAGAAACAACATTTTTAAAATATAAGGAATAACCAAATTTTATTAAACAAAAAATAAAAATCATGTTCCTTACAATCCTTGGAATGTAATATACATTCTCCACATATAACCTATGACCACTTGGACTACTCCCACTAATTCTGTTGAAATGTAGGATTCATTTGCTATCTTTATTTGAAATTGGCATTTTGGTAGTCTTTTTTATTTGCTAGAATCCTTGCAAAGAATTGCAAACATGGTTAGTGACTCCAAAATCTAATATCTAGGAATCACGAATCTGCCACATTTCTAGTTCCTAACAAACTTAGGAAACCCATACCTTTTTTGCTTTTGAGGGACTCAAGGTAGACTACACAATTTCTTTTCCAATGGCCCTTCTTACCACAGTGGAAAATTTTCCCTTGGTGTCCTCTTTGGCCTTCTTTTTCATAGGTTGAGCCTTAACCTTTATTTAGGTCTTCTTTTTCCTTGGACCCTTCTTCTTTTGCTTACCTAAGCCCTTGCGCTTAGAAGAAGATGCTGCATTAGCTTCTGGCACATTAGCCTTGATATTTAATATCTCCTTCGTACTCTGGAGGGTATTCATTATCTCACTCAAGGTGTAATCCTTGCTGTTGAGCTCATAGTCTAAATTAAACTGCTAAAAAGAAGAGTTTAAGCTATTGATGATCATAATCATTTGTGTTTCCACACCCATGCCTGCCCAAAGCATCTCAGCCTCAGTAACTACAGAGATTACCTTAAGCATATAATCCCACACAGGTTTATCAGGTTTTTGTCTAAGATTATAGAAGGTTTGGATAACTTTCACCCTTGCAGACATGGTCCTCACACCAAACATCTCATGTAAGTGATGGACCATTGTATTAGTAGTTTTCATGCATGCAATTTTCTTTTGAAACATTCCGGTGATAGAAGCCAAAATCTAGCACTTAGTAGTTTTATCAACATTCTCTCATTGCTATGTTGTTGGACTTACTTAGAAGTTGAATTTCCACCTAGAGGTGTAGGCTCATTTTTTGTTAATACCTATGAAATTAGTATTGAAAAACAATGTCAAGGTTATGTCTCACTTCATTAAATTTGTCTCCATTTTCTATTTTTTTTTAGTCAAGAGCATTGTGAGAGGATTCATATTATGGTGATTAGGTCTGAATATATAAATTATTAAAGCATAAGCATACTAGTCAAAATTTGGAACTTAGTATAAAATCATGATGCATGTATGCATGATGATAGATTAAACAAAACTTAAAAAAAATCTTTATGCAACAATTATTTTTCTCATCTATAATAGACTAAGTGACGGTGGGCTATCTTATCCATTAAAAGAAAAATTGGGACCTTCCTACTTAAAAAAACTACCAAGCATCTTTATGCCAAACTTTTTGAAAAGCGCCATAATTTGGTCCATACATTTATCAACAGAGCTACGATGGTTAGGTTATTGATAAACTATGTTGAGTGTGTAACCATTTAATTCATCCACTAAAGGTACTTGCAAACCATGCCTCAGTGGGAGGTCACATTTACTACCAATGAGTGGACTTATCCTTTAGGAGACCTAAACTATGCAAGATCTAGGATTCATGTCCTCCGATGGGGAGTAACACTTCACCACATGCAAATGGGCCATTATATGGAAATCGTGGACTCTCACATGAGCATCATCTCCCACTCAATCTTTTTGGTCTTTAAGTTTTAATAAATTTCATCTTATCTAGATGCAATTTATTATCCATCCTATATTGTTTCATTATATATGTCATACATAATGAATGCATGGCAAAACCAATTGGCAATTTTTTAAATGGCATACATTCACATAATATCGCATATTATTTGTTGGTTAGCACTAGTTTGTTGTGACACTGTTGGGCCCCGAATTTTCTTAATTGATGTCATTAAACATGAATTATGTTAATTGTATGATTACAGCTTAGTTTGATTTAAATTGGGAGTATTAGTGGCTAATTGAGATTTATTTGAGTTTTATGTGGTTTTAATGAGAATTAAAGGGTAAAAATATTTGAGGGCATTTTAGGAAGATCACTTGAGTTGGAGTGGTTCAGGCTTTGCTAAGAGGGGTAATATGGTCTTTGTCCCTTCCCTTTAGGTTTAAGAGAAAGAAATTAGAAAGAAAAGAAAGAAGAGGAAAGAAGAAGAGAAGAAGAGGAGAAGCCGTCGGTGGAGGAAGAAGAGAAGAGAAAGAAGGATTTCGATCTTTGAGATTTCCGACAGTTTGAAGCAATTTCTAGGTAAGTTTCGCTTCGTTTAATCTTATTTCGGTTGGATTAAACCCTTAGATAGGTTGAATATCTAAGAATCAGTGATTTAGGGCTTTAGGGAAAAAATGGCTAGATTTCTTTGGGTTGATGATTTTGTGCAGATTTTGAAGGTGTTAATGGGTTAGAAATGTAGTATAGGACTTGAATCAAGGTTTAGGTAGGTTGCATTTGCAAAAGGGAAGGATTGAAGTGGGAAAATACTAGAAAAGTCGGGTTCGAAGACGTTCTCCAAACCCGCACGTCGCGACGTGCGTATGAACACGCTGCAGCGTGCGAGGAAGGGGAGCAACGTCGCGATGTGTGGATGTTTATTCGCCGCGACGTGCGAGTCGGTGTACGTCGCGATGAGAGCATGTCGCGGCGTGCAAAATTGTATTCGCTGCGACGAGAGCACAGGCTGTTCGCCGCGACGAGCGTGGCCTTCGTCGCTGCGAGCGCGGGTCGTTCGCCGCGACGAGCCCCCTGTTTCCAGCAATGATGACTTTTGGTATTTTTGGCCATATTTTTTGGTGTAGATGTCCGATTGAGGTGATTTTGGATTCGTTGGGAACTAGAAATAAAGGACTACAAGTTTTATGAAGAAGGGAAGTTCAGAATTAGCCTCTAAGGGTTCAGGAATTTTGTTGGAAGTTGAGTAGAGACTTTTAGTGTTAATATTTTCGTTGTTCAAGCTTTATGAATATTCTTTTAGATATTGTTTGATTGGAAACTTGGTTTAATATAGGAAACCAAGCCGACCTGACCCAATCGCAAGAGAAAGGACAACAGTGAGTTGGATTCTCTAGCGATATTAGGTGGGAAATATATTTATGGTTGTTGTGTATATGGGCAATATGTGTGTGCTTGCTTGCTTGCATGTGTGTGACACTGCTTGTGTTGAATTATGAGAATTATTGCAAATGCATTGCGATCATGTTTATGAACTGCCTTGACGGGCATTATGGCATTTTGTGAAAATGAAAAGAATGAAAAGTAAGAAAGCTTTAATAAATGCTTTGAGCATGAAACGAATCGTTATGTGCTTTGTTTGGGTGAGAGAGTAATGGATCGTTAGTCATGTGCACGTCGACGTATAACCTTTTCCCAGCTGCCCGCTTGAGGCCACGAGATCCTTGAGAAATCGGACTCGTTTTGTTTACGGTATAAACTTCGATTTAACCGGATCGTTTTATGGAACTCTCGAGCCATTTGTGTGCATTCATTATTGATTTGTTGGGCATAATGCATGATGACTTGTTTCATTGTGAAATCATATGACATATTCTTGTGATGATTATAAATTGATAAGTGTTGACTGGCTGTGAGCTTGTGTATAAGTATATATATAAATGCTTGAATGTGTGGCTCGTTGCCAATGGCTATAAATGTATATGCCATTGAGCTTCACAGCTCACCCTTTTATCTCCCATTACTCAGGTGCAGAACGAGAAGATCGTTGATCTTACAAGGCATCGGAAACTTCAAGATAGTTAGGGGCTTTGTATTAAGTTAGTATTTTGGTTGGCCCTCTAAGCATATCATCATGGAGCATTCTCATGTATTTTGGATTCAAAACTTTGACATGTATTATGTTATTTTGAGAATTGTTTGAATTTCTTTGGATTGTAATGGCATGAAGCCCCTTGGTTATGGGGTGTTTAATTCATAGATAAAATATTTATGTGTATGTTATAATGTGTGTGAAAATGTTTGTGTGAATCGCAATTATGTATAGATGTTGGGATCGGGTCCGAGGTTTGAGGCGCTCGTCGCGGGCGCAACTCAAGGGGCCACCTCTGGATTCGGGAGTCCGGACCCCGGGCCCAACAGACACCTTCTTCATACCTAACTCCTTTTGGAACCTAGTCTCAAAACGTCTACCCGTAGGCTTCCATTCCTTCTTATAATTTTCAGGTCTCCACTCATACTTAAAATGGAATTCCTTGAAAGTAATTTGTCCATCTTCAATTTAGGTTACAAATCAAAACCCCATCTGCCAGTTACTTTTTAGGTCTATTTCCACACACATTCTAGCTTTTTGAGGCCTAGACATCTTAGCTATCTGAGTATCTGTTATGAGCGGTTTCCCCATTGCACTAGCTAGTCTACCCAATCGCTTATTATTAAAATATTCATAAAGAATGTTATGGAACCTAGTCCATACCGGAGCATACCTAATTTCTTCCTGTTCACTAGCATTCAATCTCCATTTCCTTAAGAATAAAGATTTCCTATGGATATGCCAAAGGCCCTTCTCCAATACTTAATTCATTCCCTCTTTAGAGTTAAACTTAAACAGAAATTTATTTGAGCTTGTAATCAATGTATCAGTTAAAACTAAAGCTATCTATACTTTTGATAGTACTCTCTAAACTACAGGGAATGTAGGATGCTTACCAATAAAGAAACCAATCAACATGTTATGAAACGGGTTGCTCCATTCCTTGCTAGCTCCGACTGAGGGATGACAAATATCTTGTCATCCTTAATTTTTCGAAGATAATAGGCCAAAGGCTTTGCATCCATGGATTCATTCACTAAACTAAAGACCACAGATTTTCATGTTTTGGTTAGAAGAGTTTTCTCTGACGTTTTTAAGCATTTGAGCTCTTTACGGATTACGGAAGGTTCCTTTGGTTAGATATCCAAAGGTGTTGTCAAAGGAGGCAATGACGACTGCGTTTGGGTTAAAACCTCAACTATCGGGATCTTTAAAAGGGGGTAGGATTTTGAAAGTTTGGGTTCACATTCTGGTTCAGGTTAGGGTTAATGGAATGGATCAAATGGGCAACTCGAGAAGGAGGAGAAGAAGAAGAAGCGGCCATAGGAAGAAGAAGAACCAAGCCACCGACGGTTAAGCAATTTACAGAATCTCAGGGCTTCTCTCTCTCGCTCTCATCCTCTTCTTTTTCCCAAGACCTTTGATGTACCCTAAACTCTTAGTTTTCAGAAAAGGAGTAAAAACCTTTTTAAAAAGTCATCATAATTCTCCTAAATAATGAGATGGTATTAGGTCAATTATGTGTTAAAGATGGGTCATATGACCCAACTAATGGTTAATGATAAGTAACATTGTGGTTCTTACCTTGTTTGAATAATTACAATTTTACCCTGACCAATATATTTGTAAATTTGTCACTACTAACTTTTACAATTTTGCAACTAATGAGTAATTATAATTGTAGCGCCCCCTTACCGTAGGGTACGCACCGGGACGCCTATGGGTCGTTTCGACGCATATCCCACAATAAGGAAGTGCTATGTTCGATCAATCACTACTATACTCTCATGGCATCAATACAATTAAACCGTAATATGAAAGTCACTAAATTTTAAAAACCAAGATACTTTTTCATTTCATAACATCAAACTGAAATATAAACAAGTCTATCAGTTTTCCACGGTCTAAATACAATACTCCAAAAAGGAAATCTGATACAAAAGTCTATACTAGGTCATCCACAAAAATCGTCCCAGCTGACCGACCTGTGTACCATAACTTCTCTTGCCAACGCGCTCACACGGCAGGAAAATTCTATCTCTGGAGCTAGGAGTCTATACTATCGATCCTGAAAAATAGATGCAATTTTGGGTGAGTTTGCGAACTCAATGAGAAACCATCATTGATGGTTCACTCAATTCATGCATTACGCAAATAGTGTACAACATATCACAATAATATTCAAATACTATATAGCAATATACAGTTTCTCATGAAATCACAAAACTTGGAAATTTCATAAATCAGTTATCACAGATGAATCATGCACTCTTGCCTATTTTCCATTCACTGAATTCAATCCCTCACAATGTGTATGCAATGCATATGTGACTCTTTCCTATTTTATTATAGTGTTGTGACCGAGTGCTTAAATAGTGTACAATGATCAGTAGACGAGTCTAGGGAGTAGGAGAGCCCTCACGCAGGATGCACTAACTCCTTTCGAGCTCGAGGCTCCTTTCAGTAACAGTGGCGACTCAGGTCACAACTATCATTATCTGTTCATGCATTTATGCATGAAATGCAAAATGCCCAATAATTCACAGTCATATTGCTATAAAAACCCATTTATCACAATTATTCTAGAATCACGTAGCAGTCACCTTCAATTTATCAAAAGCAGACATTGCGATCCTAATCATTCACATGATCATACAATCCATATTCGCAGACAGTTCACACAGAGCATTTAACAATCAAAAATTGAGGAACCAACTAGGTTACTCACCTGTAACTTCTGAGCTACTGCTTGGAAGTCCCCGCAATATCCGTGGAATGACGATCCAACGGTGCCTCTATAACATTTAAATAATTACCCATTACTA
The DNA here is from genome assembly GCA_024752395.1 of Erythroxylum havanense. NCBI lineage: Eukaryota > Viridiplantae > Streptophyta > Magnoliopsida > Malpighiales > Erythroxylaceae > Erythroxylum > Erythroxylum havanense. The sequence goes on from JANTNU010000001.1 coordinate 13,719,245, forward strand.
GATGAAAAATCAGAACAATTCGATGATGCACATGTCTTTATTAAAAGATGTACGATGCATGGTCATGACTTTTTAGCGCTATATCCCAATTTCGCTATCTTATGCCCAAATCTAACTCTTCACTTAATTGTTCAATAACGACTCATAGCATTTCTAAAATTCAGTTCAATCCATCATATCATGCACCCTATAATAATCCCAAGAAAACCTATTCATTTGGTCAAATTCATCCATTGAAGACCCCAAGTTATACTCCAATTATCATAATACAATCCTTAGGTTGCAATAGGAAACTATAATCGACTTTCTTTCTATGGTTGAGATCCTACTAAATTAAATTCGAACTTTTGTTCTTTACCTCAATTGTAGACCTCTTTTTCTAGTTCATAATGAATCAAGAATCACCTCAATTGGAGGTCTACACTATAAGTTATGCCCCATAAACTAAAACATATCCATTCAGAAAATTGGTCCTCGCCACGGCGTCCTAGAGTCGCTCGCCGTGGCGTGAAGAGACGCTCGCCGCGGCGAATAACTTCTTTGGGGCTCGCCGCGACGTGAAGGAAGCTCGTCGTGGTGTCAACTATTTAGGGCTCACCGCGGTGTCCTAAAACACGCTCTTCACGGCGAACAAACATTTATTCGTCGCGGCGAGGCTCTCGCGCAGGCCGCGACATGCGGGCTACCCACCTTCTTCTCCGACAGATCCCTATCTCTCTCTAAAAACAACCACGACTCACTCTTAACTACTCCAATATTTCATAATAAACACCATAAATGCATTCTAACAAAAAAAAACACATTAAAGCCAATCACTTACCAAATCAAGCCCTAAATCTTCAAATCTCCAAAAATCCTTCTCCAAGCTCTAACACCCACGGTTTTCACCCAAAGCCATATAAAACATCATCTTCTTGAGGGTTTAAGCTTGGTCTTAACAACAGAGGAAAGGAGCAACAAGAATCCTGTGGAGGAAAGGGAAACCAAACGAAGAAGAAGAAGAAGAAGTCGTGCCCTAGGGTAAAAGAGAAGATAAGATTTTCTACCAAATTTCAAAACCTAAGGCTTTTAAAGGGTTGTTCTAATCTCATCCTCTATACAAAAAAATCAATTCCAGCCTAAGTTGTCTCTAAATTCCAATGGCTCGATATTTTCATTCCTAAAATCAAGTATCTAAATTTCCCATTACCATTGGACAATTATTTCAGTACCATACAGTCAACTAGTCTGTCACTCGAAAAATCTCGGTCCGGATATTTTCTCCCGAATTTTCAGAAAATTTCCTATGGGTCGCTATCAACTGCCAATTACTCTTAAAACATTCTAAATCAACTATTCAGACCCAATTATTCCATAATTTCGAATAAATCACAATCAAACATAATTATCTCAAATATTCACAAACCGAATCACATTCACAAATAAATGTCGGAAAATGCCATGAATGCATGTACCTATATATGCATGTGCAAAATAATTTATTCCTCTAGAATTAGAGGCCAGAAAAAATACTCAATCAGTAATTATGCAGTATAAAATCCTAACCCGTCCCAATTTACCAAAATAACCTTCCCATCGGTGATGGGATGTTACAATTCTCCCCTCCTAATAAAAATTTCATCCCGAAATTTCATACCTGTCTGATCAAATAGATGAGGATACTGTCTCCTCATATGTTCCTCAGTCTCCCAAGTTGCTTCCTCTGATGAGTGATTCTTCCATAGGACTTTTATCAGTGGAATAACCCTGTTCCTTAACTGCTTGACCCGTGCTCCCACAATCTGAACCGGCTCCTCTACATAACTCAGATTTCTGGCCACCTCAATCTCCTGAGTCGGAATTACATGAGTCAGGTCTGATCGATACCGTCGGAGCATACTTACATGAAACACGTCATGCAACTGGGATATCTCACTCGGCAATGCTAATCGATATGCCAACGGTCCTATCCTCTCGATGATCTTAAACGGACCAATATACCAAGGGCTCAACTTGCCCTTCCTGTCGAATCTCAAAACTTATCTCCAAGGTGACACTCGGAGGAAAACCCTGTCTCCCACACTGTACTCCATCTCTCGTCGATGCTGATCCACATAACTCTTCTATTTATCCTGAGCCGCCTTGATGCGACTTCTGATCAGTTTCACCTTATCTACAGTATCCTGAGTCAGCTCGGGACCCTCAATTGTCCTCACACCCTCTTCATCCCAATACAGATGCGATCGACACGGTTGCCCATACAGGGCCTCATACGGTGCCATCCCAATACTGCTATAATAGTGATTATTATATACAAACTCTATCAGGGCCAAATACTGATCCCATGCTCCTCTGAACTCCAATACACAAGCCCGAAGCATATCCTCATTAGTCTTAATCGTCCGCTCACTCTGCCCATCTGTTTGAGGATGAAAAGATGTACTCAAGTTCAGTCTAGTACCCATAGCAGTCTGTAAACTCCTCCAGAACCTCGAAGTAAATATGGGATCTTTGTCTGAGACTATAGACACCGGGACCCCATGCAGTCGTACAATCTCTGCCACATACTTCTGGGCCAACTGATCGAGAGTATTTGTTCTCCCTCACTGGCAAGAATTGAGCCGATTTAGTCAACCGGTCCACTATGACCCAGATAGCATCATGCTGCCTCGGCGTCCTAGGCAACCCCATAATAAAATCCATCGTAATTCGTTCCCATTTTCATTTCGAAATGAGCAACGAATGCAGTTTCCCCACTGGAGCCTGGTGCTCAGCCTTAACCTGCTGGCACGTCAAACACCTAGAAACATACTCTGCCACTCGCCTCTTCATGCCAGGCCACCAGAAATGCAACCTAAGAGTATTATACATCTTGGTAGAACCAGGATGCATAGCATAGGCGGCCAAATGCACCTCCTCCAGAATCTCGCGCCTCAAATTATCTACATCGGATACATACAGTCTCTGACCCATCCATAATGTCCCATCTCTCAACTCAAAATCAGAATCCCGATCAGATCTCACTCTCTCTATTAGTCTCACCATAGCAGGATCCTTGTCCTGAACTCGTCTGATCCTGTCATGAAGCATCGGCCTAAGCCTCAGAGTAGCCATCAAAGTCCCATCCTGATCCAGATCCAACTGCACATTCAGAGCTCTCAACTGAATCAAACTAGGCAATCTCACAACCTGAATCTGAGCTGCACTGATGTGAGATCTCCTGCTCAATGCATCTGCCACCACATTGGCCTTCCCTGGATGATACTCAATCGTGCAGTCATAATCTGTCAGTAGCTCAATCCATCTCCTCTGTCTCAGATTCAACTCTCTCTGACTGAACAGATACCTCAAACTCTTGTGATCAGTAAAAATCTGAAACGTCTCGCCATACAAATAATGTCTCCAAATCTTCAG
>JANTNU010000001.1:13817598-13828603 GCA_024752395.1 Erythroxylum havanense
TCTCTCATCTGAATTTGATCTTCATTTCCTTGAACCATGCAGCCTTGAATTATGCCCAATATCATCAGCTTCAATTTACTGATGAGTCTAGGATGATTCAACTTGATTTTCACTCTTCTTTTCTGCTTCAACTTGATTGCCATTGCAAGATCTTCAGCTAGCTTCAACATAGCAGGTTTTACAAAACAATTCATTTCAACAACTTCCACTGCAATAGACTCGTTGCGAGATGCTCTATTAGTTCAATTGAAAAATAGTAATTATTATGAACGTCAAGAAGATGACTTTCAATGCTGAGAACGAAGAGAAGGATAGAGGTTTGGATATGGAATTTTTTTTATTAAAGTCTTATATGCAAAAAGGAAAAAGATTTCCAGTGTAAAGACGATATGATATGATAAATTTACCCAAGTTAGGCTTTAATGTATGTTACGCATAGCTCGCTGAAAGTTCCCACCATAAAATTCTTCTTTCACCCTCCGAGGTGAAAGTCTGTATAACCCAAGAGATAGGACAGCCCACAAATTGCTTACCTTTACTGGAATTGGCATTTCTGTGAACCCTATCAACTGACTGAAGAGATAGCTAGCTACTGCATCACATGCAATTATATCTGTCAATACCTGCGCTTCGACTTCACCAAGATTCTTCAGAAAATTGAGGAATAGGATATAATACAGATGCTTCATAGCTAGAGCTTCCTCTGATGATGCTGACTACAACTCTCAAGAGTATCCTCCTGATAAGGAGTTCCATTGAAATGGTTTCTTTTTTCCTGCATGTCAATCCTTTAGCCTTTTGAACTCCCTTTTCTGGTTCTTATTTTCTCTTGTTCGCTATATTATTACATCTTTGTCCCGTATTAAATTTTTTTATATTGGTTTATACTGCATCTATTAAAGAGTTCATCTATTTTGGTTTTTTGTCCAAAAACTGAAGATTTAACTCGGAATTTTAGTGAAAATAACTCGGAATCTTAGTGAAAACAACAAACATTGGAATATTATTTACGTGTGGAACTGCGCGCGCGATAAGGTGACAAGTTAAGCGTTATATGAGAAGGTACGGCTTCTTGGATAAGATGGATGTGGTTATCCGGGTTACGTTGATATAGGACATTCCTAATGTTTTGTAAGCCAAGAATAAAGTAAAAAATAGGTTTTAATAAATTGACAATATATATCCTTTAAAAATATTTTTATAATTAAAATTTAATACTTATATATAAGTGACTTTAAGTCATAAGTCTACATACTTAATAAACTATTAAATGATCATAATAACATCTAACATTATCTTGCAAATGTCGATAGTAATTAATCACTAAAAATAAAAATGGCAACCAAATAGCAATATCAGATTGTAAAACACTAAGAAAATTGTACTAACTTGCACGCATATAATTATGAAAAACAAATTCTTTACCTATTTTTAGATGTAAAATCATTAATAATAGTTTCAAGATCAATATTATTCAACTTTTTCTTCTAGAAACATAAAATTATAAGAGCAATATATTCTATGAAGATTGCACTATTATGCACAGCAGACGTCTGTACATTATATACGCAGATACAAGCTATAAAGATAAGAGTAAACAATTACAAAAGATTACAGTAGATAGAGATTACAACAGAAGAGATCATTATCAAGCTTATCCAGTATTAGATGAGATATATCCTTATCACCCTCCCACAAGTTGACTGTGGGGTGAAACAATAGACAACTTGTCCCGTAAATGAAGAAAGTAGGTTTTGGGCAAAGGTGAATCCATCAGCAAGTTGATCTATAGTAGATATGTAGCGCACTTGAAGTTCTTTCTGAGCACATTTATCACACACAAAATGAAAATCAATCTCCAAATGCTTGGAATGGGAGTGAAAAATTGGTGTAGTTGTTAAATATATGGCACTAAGATTGTCACAAAAAAGTAAGGGAGGCTGTGAACAAGATTGCGCAATTTCATGGAGTAGAGATTGCAACCACTGAAGTTCTTGAACAGCAGACGCAAGAGCGCGATACTCAGCTTCTGTGGAGGATTGTGCCACTATGCGTTGCTTCTTGGAGGACCAGGATATCATATTACATCCCACAAACAGAGCATAGTCACCTGTTGATTTTCTGTTATCAATGGAGCCAGCCCAATCACTGTCACTGTAGGCGAAAAACTGAGTGGAGGAGGACTTCTTGATAACTAAGCCATGAGCAGAAGTGGCCTTCAAATAACACAAAATACGTTTAATGGCCTGCCAATGTTGATCTCGAGGATCATGCATGAATTGTGAAGCCTTATTCACAGAAAAGGAGATATCAGGTCTTGTCATAGACAAATATTGAAGACCACCAACGATTGATCTATACAGTGTTGGATCTTGAACGGAAGTACCAGAAAAGGTTGAAAGTTTGAGGGTGGTGCAAGCAGGTGTTGACATAGGGTTGGCATCCTACATATGAGCTTTTTGTAAGAGATCATAAATGTACTTGTGTTGTGTTAGGAGTAGGCCCGCAGATGTCCATTGAGCTTCAACGCCAAGAAAATAGGAGAAGTTACCAAGATCTTTAAGCTTGAACTCAGAACGGAGCTGCATGAGAATCCATTGTATGGTTGTTGTGTTGTTGCCAGTAAAAAGGATATCATTAATGTAGATGAGATAGAATAATTTATCACCATTTTGATTGAGGTAGAACAGTGATGCATCTGTTTTGGAACCTTGAAAACCAAGTTGTAAAAGGAAATTTTTCAGACATGAGAACCATTGTCGTGGTGCTTGTCGTAAGCCATGTATGGACTTGCGGAGTCGACAAACATGATGTGGAACATCTGGATGGACAAAGCCTTGGGGTTGTTTCAAAAAAACTTCCTCATCGAGAGTTCCATGAAGGAAAGCATTCGACACATCAAGTTGTTTAACCGACCAATCATTTGTCACAACAAGAGAGAGAATAAGTCGAATTGTTGCTAGTTTGATGACGAGACTATACGTTTCATGAAAGTCGATTCCGGGTCGTTGGTTATAGCCTTTTGCCACGAGTCAGGTTTATACTGATCAAGTTTGCCATTTGCCGTGTATTTGATACGATAGACCAATTTACAGTCGATGAGATTCTGAGTATTGATAGAAGGAACGAGATCCCACGTGTGATTATCCATCAACGCTGCATATTCTTCGGCCATTGCCTGACACCATTCAGGGTGTTGAGAAGCTTTGGAGAAGCAACTAGGCTCAATTGGGTGAGATAATTCAGCAGTCAAAGCCTTTGGTTTCAAAGAACCAGTCATGGATCTCGTGACCATGTGGTGCCATCGATGGCTCGGAGGAGAGGATGAGGAGGAAGGTGGAGGGTACTGTGTGAGATCAACAACCAAAGGAAGGCCAGAAAAATTGGTATTAGCGGGGGTGGGTAGTGGTGGGGTATCGTGTGAGTGAGGAACGATGGAAATGTCTGGTGGAATGGAAGAAGATGGAGATGTGGGTAAGGTTGGTGGGACATCGGTAGATGGCAAGGGGGAAGAAGATGGTGGTGGTTGTTGAAAAGGAGAGATGGGTCGGTGGTGAGAAATGGAATTTGAGGTGGGTCAAGATGTTGGAAGGTGGGTGGTACGGGTGATGATGGCTCATAGACGGTAATAGCTGGGTCAGCTGAAGATTCTTTGAAGGGAAACACCTGCTCATCAAATAAAACATGTGGTTAAATATAGATTTTTCTGGTAGATAACTCCAAACAAAAATATCCTTTATGAATTTTACTAAATCCAATAAAAACACATTTGGGGGAGCGAGGAGCTAATTTATTTGCAGCATATGGACGTAACCATGGATAACAAAGAGAGCCAAAAACCTTTAACTTATTGAGATTTGGATGAGTGTGAAATAAAGAGTAATAAGGAATGCAATTTCGTAAGATTGGGGTAGGTAATTTGTTGATAATATAAATCGCAGTATCAAAAGCATAATTCCAATATTGAAAAGGAACAAAGGAATGATGTAAAAGAGACAAACCAGTTTCAACAATATGTCTATGTTTACGTTCAGCACACCCATTTTGTTCTGGTGTTTTTGGACAAGAACTACGATGAATAATGCCATTGTCAGTGAGAAATTTAGTAAGTGCTTGAAATTCACCACTCCAGTCAGCTTGAAACTGTTTAATAGATCGACCAAAGAATTTTTCTACAACATGTTTAAATTTGATGAAGGCATTCAAGACTTCATGTTTGTGAGAAAGAAAATAAATCCAACAGTATTTGTTGAAATGATCATAAAATAAAACATAGAAACGCTTTCCATCAATGGATACAGTAGGAGATGGTCCCCATAAATCAGAACAAATTAAATCTAAAGGGCCATCAGCTTTGTAACTAGACTGAGGAAAAGGTAACTTATGACTCTTACTAATCGAGCATGCATGATAAAGACTTGATATTTTATTGGATGACACTAAAATATTAGCTTGAGTGAGAACTTGACGAACACAACGCAAAATTGGACTTAATGGTTCGAATTTATGCTTTAGAACCGGAAGCATACGCAGAAGACAATTTCTGCCATGCTCATCATGCAGTAGAAGCACCAATGACTTGTGGAATAAAACCTTCTAAAATAGAAACAATAATCCAACTGAGAGCAAGCTGGTCCCATCGAAACCAGGATAAAAAATTCTAGATTGGGCATATCATTGTCAAGAGAGCGTGGAGGAGCTATTGCAGTGCCGTCAATATGTTTTGCCAAGTCATAGCTGTGAAGTAAAGGCTTAATTTGAGCTTGCCACGACAAACAATTCGTGGAGTTGAGTTTGATAGGCAATTGGGTAACAGCGTTTGGTAAAGAAGACATCGGTAGTTCAGAGGTACAAGAAGAAATGATTGTGTGGTGTGGAGGTGTGGACATGGTAAAAAAACAAAAAAGAACAGAACAGTTGTTAGACTTTACGTCTTGGCTCCGATACCATATAAGAGCAATATATGCTATGAAGATTGTACTATTATTCACAGTAGATGTCTGTACATTATATACGCAGATACAAGCTATAAAGATAAGCATAAACAATTACAAGAGATTACAGTAGATAGAGATTACAACAGATGAGATCATTATCAAGCTTATCCAGTATAAAATGAGAGATATCCTTATCAAAAATAGCTAAATCATTCAACCTCATGATATTGATGACCTTAAGTAGGTTTTCAATAATTTTAACTTTGAAAATTTTCTCTCAACTAATGCTACAGTCACACGTACAATCAATAGAATTTTTAAACAATCTACAACTTTAGTAGATTCAAGAATTTCAATAGATGACATTAATTTATTTGAAAAAATCATTTGAAAAACTTTTAATTCAAAAAAAAGATCATCTAAATTCACATCTAACACATTATCATAAGAAAAGTAGTTGTAAGATTAGTGTAAAGTTCACTTAATTCATTATCATTCAACGATCTCAACTTCTTTGAATCAAATAAAAATTTAAAAAATACTTTTAGATATTGTTAGTTGTTCAAATTTACATTTTCTTTTAAAATATCAAATATTACAAAAATGTCACAATAATTATCTTTTTCTCGATTCTTTAGTATATAGTTTTAGATAAATGATCATCCATCCTAATCTAATTACTTGTAGGGCTCATTATAACATAATTCTTCTTAGATGGGATCTTATCTTAATCATTTAAAAGTTTAAAATTTTTAAAAATTCTAATCTCTAAAAGTTATCAACCCCATACAAGGGACCATTGAAACATTTTATTGAAAGCTGGAGTTTAAACGAAAAGTTAAAGATTGAAATTCCAATTATATATTACTATCAACTATTGTTATATAAATAAATATATCATTGTTAATAAAGATGGCATATATCTTAATTGATGGTTAGAACCTAACTTTTATTTGGCTCTATCAAATATATCTTGAATTTCATAATAAGAATTTCAACCACAAATTTTTTCTGTTCAGTTTCTACAAGGCAAACATTGAGGTATACTTGCATCAACACTACTTCTTGCATTAGTAGTTGTAGACTCCCAGTTTTTCTTTCAAAAATTTAAATATGTTTTTGAAAAGAGCCTCAATGAAAATATCAGCCAACTGATCATAAGTCCTGCAATAAAGCAAGCATAATTCACCACTTTTCTGAACTTCTCTAAGGAAATAAACTTGATATTAAAGTGCTTGGTATTTCCATAAAAAACTGGATTGTTGGAGATTGTAATTGATCGTTGATTATCCACAAAAACTCTAATGCTCTCACCCTGTCCCATGAGCAAATCAGCTAAGACTTTCCTTAACCATAAGACTTGGTTTACAATTGTTGTCATAATTATGAATTATGCTTCAGAGGTTGACTGAGCCATAATGTTCTGCTTCTTAGAGCTCCATGAGAATACACCAGAATCAAGTATAAAGCAATATCCTGAGGTACTCTTCATGTCATCTATGGACGTTACCCAATCACTATTAGAAAAACCTTGGAAATTAAAATCATGACCATATTTAAACAACAATCCATAATTAAGAGTCCATTTTACATATCTTAGCACACATTTTGCTGCTTTGAAATGCTCCTCATTAGCACAATGTGGAAATCTTGACAATACACTCACGTCTTACAGAATGTTTGGCCTAGTTAATGTGAGATACATCAGACAATGTATGAGACTCTTATAAATAGCCTCATCAATATTTTCTTCACCATCTTCCTTGTAGGAAAGCAGGTTGTCATAAATTGCTCCTCTTCTTGCTGGTCTACAACTTGTGCCTTGATTTTTTATTGCCAAGTTGTTTGCATTTGTTGCATTTGACATTAAGCTTTCTCCAACAATTAAAATATGGATGACTCCTTTTTTCATAGTGTTGGCATGAAGAGTAACTTGGCTTGTTATTTCCTCCATTACTGCTATTGTTATTAGCAGCTTCAATTTGTTAAGTATTGTTCTTTTTCCTTTTCTTTTTTTCCATTCCCACATTTATTGATCTGCAAGTTAGCTTGTAGAGCACCATCAATTAAGCCTTCTTACCTCATGAGCCCTTTCTTATCCTAAGTTTGTAATTCATCTAACAACTCTACGAAAGTGATATTTGACAGGTTTTTAGAATTCTCCAGAGAGAAATTATTGTTTTAAACTTTTCTCAAAAAATCATAAGAACTTTATGAAAAATTCTAAATCCACAAGATTCAGTTCTAAGCAATCTTACCCTATTGATAATGTTGAGAAGTCTTTTAGCGTTCTACTTCACAGTTTCTAACTCGTTCATCCTTTACATCTCAAACTCCCTGATCAAATTTAGCACTTGCATCCCTTTAGCTCTCTCACTGCCTTCATACTCTTGCTTGAGAAAGTCCCAAATTTCCTTTCTTGACTTTAAGGTCACAATTCTATTAAAGATTATTGGTGAAAGCATTTGCAACTAGACATGCCTTCACCTTTGATTTCCTTTGCCTTCTTTCTTTATGATTCCTAATTTGAACAAGAGTTAGGTTGTTTGGCAAGGGAGGAACCTTGTAGTCCTCCTCCAAGCCTCCATTCTAGCTACCCATACTTGATAGTTCTTATCCTCAAACACTGGAGGAATAATAGCTAGGAAAGATTTCTTAAAATCTATGGCTTGATGGTTTTGTTTGTAATAAGTTTGGTTTAGTTTCTGACTATGGTGTACCCTTAACCCCAAACTCACATAGTCCCTCCAAAAAAAATAGTTCTGATGCTAATTTGTAGGAGTTAAATACTTAAGCAATGCAAAAACACAAAAAATGGAAGCAATAGGAACACAAAGAAAAATAGATGAAAATATTATAAAATTTTCGTTAGAAAAACATCCTTAAGTATACAAAAATTATAACTAAATTAGGCTCTGACCATGTCTTAAGTTAGATATTAACCATTTTCTATTAATGGCTACTTTGTAGTTAGTAGTTATAATTTTTGTATATTTAAGGACCATGTTTTTATGATCACAAACCACTATTAACTACAAAATAGTCATTAATAGAAAATGACTAATATCTAGCTTACGACATGGTCAAAGCCTTCAATTTCTGCATGTGTATCCCATTTTCTGCTTCCATACTCTATATTGTAGCCACTTTCATTTACTTCTATAAATTTAGTCATTTTCCATATTTTTAGCCTTTCCATGATGTCATGATAGCACCATGTTTGCATAATTTCAACAGATACTGAGAGATACCTACATTAATAGGGAAATATCCACCCTATAGTCACAGTTGGACAGGGTTTCCTGAGAAAGATATTGCCAGGAAAACTGATATTTACTCTATTGAGATTGTTGATTTTCCAATTAGAGTTAAATGTAGGATTGTCTGTAGTTGATGCACTAAAAATGCCATAATGGCTTTGTTTTAGTTTTGTAGTTGATGAATGAGACAACTATGCCTGGAAGAACTAAACATCCCACAAATTTCCCTATTTACTTGTTCTGTTTTGTTTATATGAAATTATGATAGGTCCCAATTAGAAGCTGGCAAATATTTAAGAAGTTTTCTCCTTTGGGCGAGAATCACTACAGATAATATTGCTGAATTCAAAAATCTCCCCTTTCATTCATACTTCTAGTAGTTTAAATATAAAAGTTTCCAACTGCTCTACCTAAAATAAAGGAGCTTATTTTAAATGTGCAAAAAAGAATTTAAATATTTGAAAGGATAAGTGAATAGATAACGTTAGTAAATATAGTGAAAGTGTTGACAGTTTCCTAGCTCCTCCCTAGCTGCATGTTTCTTTTCTAGTTAGGATCTTCAAACCTTATCATTGCCTACCCCTTTTTCTGAAACCTTATCTTCAATGTTTAGGATGTTATTTGCCTATGTAGTTTCATCTTCGTCACCTTCCAGTAATAGTAGTTGGGGTTTGTGACATCGGTGGCCTAACTAAAATGCTCATCACAGTTGAAGCATAATCCTTGTGTTCGACGCTTCTGCATTTCATCCCAAAAGATTCATTTGGCAAATGCAGTTAGCAAAGTTGTGGGTTGTGATGACGAAGTTGCTAGCGCTTGGTATGGTTGAGTGATCGCATCTCGTCTAGATTGGTTAGACCAGCATTGTGCGATTCAATTGATCCTCTCTCATGCGGGCCAATCTAATTGCTTCCTTCAAAGACTTCGGTCGGAACATTCTAATTTCGTCTGCTATTTTAGGTTTAAGTTAGCTGATAAACGTTCCCACCAAAGCCCTTGGGTCGACCCTTGAACTCGATTATCTAATCGCTCGAATTCTTTTTGGTACTCACGCAATGAACCCTTTTCTAGACAAGACTTTATCAAAAATTTCACTTTCAGTTAGCCCGAACCGGAGCCAAAGCTCCTCTTCAAACACTGCCCAAGTGATTTCTTTATCTTCTTCCTTACAGACTTGGCATAACCATTGCCACTAATGGTTGGCTTTGCCTTCTAGGTGATATGACACTAATGTCATCTTTTGATCTGTAGTGATATTTTGGTGTTCAAAAAACTGCTCCATGTAGTTAAACCACTCCGTCGGGTCATTATTGCTATAGGAAGGAAACTCAAGCTTTGCTAACTTAAAGCAAAATGGTTGGCGGCCCCCTAGTTCTCTTTGCTCCCTCTTCACACGACGATTGACTGTAACCAACCCGACCAAAAGCATTGCTATTGGAACCTTCTAAGTTGGAGGCAATGGTGACGGTAAGTCACTTGAGGTTTTCTTCCACGATACGGAGTTTATCAACCATCCCGATCTCTATCCGACTAAAGCTATCTTGTAATCCGCCAAGGCTTACTTCCAAGTTCTCAATACGTTCTTTGTTGGAGGTCATTTTGATTTAGCTCTGATACCAATTGATAGGTCTCGAACAAAAGCTGGAAAATATTTAAGAAGTTTTCTTTTTTGAGCGAGAATCATCACAGATAATATTGATAACTTAAAAAATCTCCCCTTTCATTTATACTTCTAATACTTTAAATATAAAAGTTTCCAACTGCTCAACCTAAAATAAAGGAGCTTATTTTAAACGTGCAAAAAAGAAATTTAAACATTTGAAAGGATAAGTGAATGGATGACATTAACAAATATAGTAGAGGTGTTGACATTTTCCTAGCTCCTTCCTAGCTGCACGTTTCTTTGTAGTTAGGATCTTTAATCCTTATCATTTTCCCAATAAAATCTTTTACTTTCTTGAATATTTCTCATTTAGTCTCTACTTTTTTCATTGCATACCCAGGCCGGGCCTTAAGGTATCTCCTTTTAGTCCAGGCCTCATTGACAGTCTAAGTAATTAGTCTGTGTTTGTTTCTCACGATACCTGCTCATATTATATTGTCTTGCACATTTGTACGGCCCATTATATTCACGTGATTCATCAATATCTTCCAATATTGGCAGCCTGCAATTTATGTAGCTGAAAGCCCAATGGCCTCAGGAAATGCTGGCCCATCTTCCTCTGGAGCTGAAAATACTGCAGCTATTGCAGCCGGCCTTGCCCTCATGTCCCTAGCCGCAGCATCTTCAATCTCTTACAAGTTGGCAAGAACTCAACCCAGATACAGAGTTGAATATAATGGCCCATCTGTTAGTTACTATTTCAGCAAGTTCAAGTAGAAACTGAACATTCCCCATATATACCGTCAGAAGTGGAGCCACCCACTTCAAGACCTAATTAAGTCTGGTCCAGTTTCTTGAACCATGAAACTTGGAAATTTTCTTCTACACCATTGATGTATTGTACGTACACTCTTCTCTGTTTACCATATATTGTCCAAAACTGCAGCTATTGAGGTACATGTAGCATGAATGGATAACAAATGCATGGCAAAAGATGATTATTTTTTTTTTTGATGAAAAATGAGGGCAAAGCCCTAGATAAAATCTAAATAGGACACATTCGCGAAAAGGAGACCCCGCAGATGTCCTCCATACAAATGGAAGAATAACTCAAAGGAGGCGTCGAGTAAAAATGAATCCCAGGATCCAAGTGAAAAGCGTGATTGGCCAACCAATCCGCACAACGATTACCCTCCCTATAGGTG
>JANTNU010000001.1:13885301-13895938 GCA_024752395.1 Erythroxylum havanense
AAAGGTGATCTTGGTATGAGTTGTGTTAAGGAAAGATTTGGAGACAAAATGGGTAGTTGATCTGGAAAATGTTCACTAAATTTGTTTCAGTCTTTCGGCCATAAAATTTTCTCTAGTTATTCAAATGAGAAAATTATTAATTTGTATTAAACCAGAGACATATGGCTACATTTCTTATGAAAACATCAAATTTAAATTCTATCAATAAGAGTCTCAAAAATTTTTATGAAGTTGAGAACTGGGTACAATATATTAGTGGATGAACGTAAAATTCATGTTCTCAATTCAAGGGAAATTTTGGATTGATCCAGGCTGATTTGGAGAAAGGTATCTTCTAGAAATTGTAGATCTTTCTTTTAGCTTTCTAACGGTATATAGTAATGTAAATTTTGGATATTGGAGTTGAAAGTTATGGTCCTTATAAGGGGAGATGCTCAGGAGTATAGATCATATCGTCTATGATGACATCATATTGTCTATAATGATGTCATATCGTTTGTAAAGATGTATCATCTGTAATGATGTCATATCATCTATGATGACGTCATATTGTCTGTAAAAATATATCGTTTGTGATGACATCATATTGTCTATGATGATGTCATATCGTCTATAGTCGACTTTCTGCTTCTTTTGTTGTTGATTGAAACTTCTCCTTCTATATACTATCATCTGCTTCATTTTTAACCCTTCAGACGATAGAATTTGTCTTTGAGGCTTTCATAAAAGTTGTAGATCTTCAAGCCCTCTTTTGAACCATTTAAATAACACCCTAATCCGATATCTTTAGGGAAAGCTATGCAATTTTTCAATTTGTCTGCTTTTTCAATTCGTCAGCTTTTTTGTTTGGTTTCGTCTGATCCTATCGTCGGCTCCATTTTTAACCCTTCATAAGATAAAATCTGTAACACTGGACTTTTGGAGCCCTTTTGTGTTGTACTGTATTTGGAGATACTATTGTATATTGATATATTTATAGGGTTGTATATGAGTTTAAAGATGTATTTAAATCGTTTGCAAGTTTTGGGATTTTTAAAATACAATCGTTGTGTTGCCCAATTTTTTTTTAAAAAAAGGATATTCAGTTAGCCTTACATTGTCGGATTAAGGATACTGTGAGTGTTCTTAGCCTAAGTATGTGACGGTTGTCACGGGCCCGATGTGAGCACAAAACTCTTTTGAGGAGGGGAGGACTTGTAACGACGGACTTTCGGAGTCCTTTTGTATTGCATTATATTTGGAGATACTATTGTATATTGATATATACATAGGGTTGTATATGAGTTCAAAGATGTATCTAAATCATTTTCAAGTTTTGGAATTTTAAAATACAGTGGTTGTGCTCCCATATTAAAAAAAAAACAGGATATTCAGTTAGCCTTACATAGTCGGATTAAGGATATTGCGAGTGTTCTTAGCCCGAGTATGCGGCGGTTGTCATGGGCTCGATGTGATACCGGGTCATGATATAATCTATCTTTGAGGTCTTCATAAAAGTTGTAGATCTTAAAGTCTTCTTTCGAACCATATAAAGAAAAACCTAATCCGATAACTTTAGGGAAAGTTATGACAATTTTCCCAATTTGTCTGCTTTTTCAATTTGTCTGTCTTTTCGTTTGGTTTCATCTTGTCCTATTGTCTACTCCATTTTTGACCCTCCATACGATAGAATCTATCTTCGAGGTCTTTATAAAAGTAGTATATCTTGAAGCTCTCTTTCAAAAAATATAAAGAACACCCTAATCTGATATCTGTAGTGAAAATTATGACAATTTTCCCAATTCATCTACTTTTCAATTCGTCTGCTTTTTCGTTTGTTTTCATCTGATCCTTTTGTATGCTCTATTTTTGTCCCTTCAGACGATAAAATTTATCTTTGAGGCCTTCATGAATTTTGTATATATTGAAGGCCTCTTTCTAACCATCTAAAGAACACCTTAATCCGATAACTGTAAGGAAAGTTATGGCAATTTTTCTAATTTATATGCCTTTTCAATTTGTCTTCTTTTTCGTTTGGTTTTGTCTGATCCTATTGTATGCTCCATTTTTTATCTTTCAGATGATAGAATCTATCCTCAAGGTCTTCATGAAAGTTTTATATCTTAAAGTTCTCTTTGAAACCTCCTAAGATAATCTTAATCTGACATCTGTAGAGAGAGTTATGCCTTTTATCCCGAAATAGATTTAATGTGATTGAGGACAAAACCTTTTTTGATTCTTTAGATCATAACTTTGTTCTCCGACCTCCAAATGAAATGATTCATAAACCAATAGTTTCTTAACATATTTTTCTATCCCTACATATAATTTGATAGCATTTTGTAAGAATTAAAAAAAGATGGATTGAATCAAAGTAAGGGTATTGATTGGAAGAGTATGAATGGGATGTTTTACTAAACATACTTTGGTATTTTGATGATTTCTTCATCGGTATAACTCCAAATAAGATGATTATTGTTTCAAGATAAACTAGAGACATGGAGCTACAAATGATATGAAGAAATAGAAATCAAATTCAGTCTCTAAGACTTTTAATTTCTGGGAGAAATTTAAGTATAGCGTGTTATTTTAATATAAGAATAGTCCAAAAATAATTGGGTCAATACTTTCAAATTTCTGAACCAAATGGATTGATTGTGGTGTCATTAGAAACTTAAGACAGGGGAGAACATTTTTTAGAAGAAAGAGTTATGTCAAAATGTTCAAGGGTATTGTTGGCAAGACACTTAAGCATAAAAAGACATAAGACATAAATGGAAGGGCAAATGGGACATTTCTCACTCATTAAGGGGTATAATTGGAAGAAGAAGTGTTTTCTTGCATTTTAAGAAGAGAGGGGAACGAAAATTGAAGAGAAAAAGAGAGAATGTCATGAAGAAGAGAGAGAAATATGAAGAGAAGAAGAGAAGGAGAGAAAGAAGAGGAACAAGCTAGGGTTTTATTTTTCTTAATCTTTAAGAGAGATTTTGGAGTTGTTCAAGAAGGAAGAAAAAAGGTGGAGGAAGAGAAGAGCTTCTCTTTGAGCTAAAGATCCCTTCATTTGGTGAAGAATGAAGGTAAGATCATTTTGAAACTTTTAGATTTTTTTTGATAGGATTTTAGTTCATAGAGTTTAAAAAATGCTTGGGTTTAAGGATTGTAGAATAAATTTTAGTGATTTTGCATTGTGAGATTTTCTATTGGATTCCTATTGAATGGGACTTGGTTTGTTTTAGGGAACCAAGAGAATCCTACCCAAGAGCAAGAGGAAAGACAACCTTGACTTAGATTTTTGCAAGCAAATTAGGTGGGTAATATATTTATGGTTATTGCGTAAATGGGCATTTTGCCTATGTGTTTGTATATGCTAGAATTGTTAAATTATGAATTACTATGATGTGTTTATGTTATGCATTGAAAGATGTATGCCATTTTGATATAATTAAATTGTGATTTTGATCATGTTATGCCTTGAAATATGTCATAGCATTTTGTATAAATGAAAAGAAAGGAAAGAGCATGAAAAGTATGAAAGTATGATAAAATGATTTGAGAATGATTATGTTTTTTTTGGGCAAGAGAGGAACCCGTTTTATTAGTCACGTGCACGTTGACCCATAACCTTCTCTCGAGTACCCGCTTGAGGCCACAAGATCCTGAGAATTCGGACTCGTTTTGTTCATAGAGTAAACTTCGGTTTCTCTGTTTTGTTTCATGGAACTCTTGGGCCAATTGTTTGTGCATTGCATAATTGAATTGTCAAGTATGATGCATTTTTGAGTGTTATGTTTTGATGGATGAGTCTTTATAATATGTTCTATGTGATAACATTCAAATTATGAAATTTTGAGCTTGAAGTGTGGATGATAGAATTGCTAGATTAAATGGGATATATATATATATACATACTTTGGTATATATGTGCGTGTGTGTGTGTGTGTGTGTGTGTGCGTGTGTGTGCCTGAATTGTATGGCTCGTTGCCAATGGATATAAATGTATAAGTCACTGAGCTTTGCAACTCACCCCATTACCTTCCACTCTGCAGGTGAAGAAAAAGCAGGACAACATTGATCCTTGCAAAGTTTGGAAAATAACAAGAATAGAGACTTTTGTAATTAAGTTAGTTTAGAAACTTTTGGAATTTAGAATCATATTAAACATAAGCATTCAATTGCGTCATTGTGTATTTTGTATTTTGTATTAAGCCAACAGTGTGGCGTTTGGTATGTAAATAAAGTTTTTCAAACTCTTCTGCTTTAGTAACGAAATGATAGATTGGGGTAGTTTCGGTTGTGTATATTCACTATTGACTTCCTTGCTAAAATGGTTGAGTGGAAGTAATAAGCTTGTTTGATGTTTAACTGTTGTGCGCACGCCACCCTTATGGGATGACGAACTTTGTATTGACTCTAGATTATTGGGCTCCGAAAACGAGGTCCTACATCAACATTCTATAAAAAGTGTCCACGATAATGACTTACATAGACTGGATCTCTACTAGATTTAAAATAATAGATAGGAGGATTAGATTTACCTTCCATATGAGAAAATACAAGCTGGATAAAAAAATATAGCACCGGATGTAGAAGGTCTATATAGATCTTCGTTGGGTTTTATATAGATGGACTTCATCGTTTGATCTTTTATTGTCTTTAAAATCGGAGGAATGGTTGTTGAAAAGAGTGTCGATGAGGCTCAAGGAACACCTTCTGGTAATTAGTGATCCATTTAGTAGCCATCAACTTTTCAAGTTCCGCAGCTGATAATTGCTTTGGGATCTGGATGATAATAATCTGATCATTGAAATGATCAACAGCCATATAAAAAGCATCCGAAGTTGAATTTGGAAAGTTGATGTCCAAAGCATGATTTTGTAGATAATAGATCATTTGGTGATGTAAGGTAGTCTTGATAGTTGTAGGATCTTGATCTTCTCCAATGATCTGAATCTAAACTTCCAGCTATTTAGACAAAGTGGGATCATTCAACCTGAGGTTGAAATCAAGTGCTATTGTCAGAATGACACTTTCATTGTTGAGAGTAGTCAGCAAAGTACCAATCAAAGCATTATGATACATTGTGTAGGCAGTATCGAGTAGAGATATCCTGGTTATAACAGGTATTCCCTTTCTTTCATAAAGTGTGAGAACAAAACGTATAGTTCCTATATGTATATGTGTATGGTTATGTTCTCTCTAGAGAGAGATCAGCCCCTTTGGTATCTCAAACTTTACGTATTGTTCTATTGTAGTAGATCTAAGATCACATTGTTCCAATTTGGAACTATAGATTATTTCTTTAAATTTGGTCTAGATGTAGACAAAATAGTACGTATACTTCTTATTCAAGAATGATCACGAGCATAGATACTGTAAGGACTCAACAAAGGTAAAGAAGACTCACAAATATGATTTTCTATAAGAACATGGGTAATTGCAACTAGATTTTTAATACTATTAGAAAAAACATGCTTAATACTAGAACGCAGACTAGATATAGACAAAGTTGAAGAAGATGAACAAGGTCATTTAGTAGTGTTTCCATAACTATTGGGCTCTCTTCACTTACTCTTATCAAGAGACAATGTTATCATTGACCAAGATATGAAAGCTAGATCTGATACCTCTGTCCCAATATATGAAGGGCACTTACCTAGCTTCATAACTAGACATGATCACTTACACAGCTGTCTAGGTGACCGTATCTTATCCAAAGATTTAAAAAATCATGAATATAAGTAGTCTTAATCAATCACATGGTCCGCTTACATGACTGTGTATACTTAGGATATGGGGATGTGTATTTCACACAGTCATGTATGTCTTTGAATCTTGAACATTTTAGTTACATACACAGTTTCCACATAAGATCGTATATGATAGGGATATGGACATGTCAAATCTTACATTTTCATAGTCACTCATATGGCCATCTAAGTTAAAGATATGAGTGTGTTGTAATCTACATGTTCACCATTATTCATCTTAACTTCATTTGTTCATCATTTCAACAATCTTTGAGAATATTCAAGATCACCAAAACTTATTTTACCTCTAGATAAAACTAGATACACAATAATCTCCTCCTCCAACCTTTTTTTTGGAGGAGTCCTAAATTCCTCAAACATCTATTTAAGAGACATCCTAGTGATCTTACTATAAGACTCATTCTTGCTCCTGGTAACCACTTTTATTAACATGTCAGCACCATTCATATTTCTATGAACTTCTTCAATTGTAATTGTTATTCCTCAATCATGAGTCTCAACCAATGATACCTGAAAATTACATATTTTGTGTGAGAATGATATATGGTATTCTTGCTCTAAGCCTATAACACTTTAGCTATCACAAAATACTACTACATAAGTATCTTGCTTCACATTTAGCTCTTAGAGGAACCTCTTTACCTAGAGTATCTCTTTACCTACTTCCACAGCTGATACTCCATTTCAATTGTGGACAAGTTACACACTTTTCTACCTTTAATTGTCATGAGATGGTTCCCCCTGAAAATTTGAAAAAAAAAACAAAGTGGACTTTCTACCATTAAGATCTCCAATCATATTTGCATCTATATGGCCCTCTAGAATTGACTCCCCACCATTAAAACAAAAGTTCCATTTGAAAGTGTCCCTATAAATATGTCAAAATTCATTTCACTACTTCCCATTGAACCTTCTCACTAATCTAATAACTTGTGCAATATCTAGTCTTGTGCACACTATTGCATACATCAAGGAACCAACTACAAATGAGTATGAGATAGAAAACATACCATCTTTCTCCTTTTTCATAGAAGGGCATTCATAATAACTTAGGTTGCAGTAAGGTGCTATTGACATGCTTATTGGCTTGACATGATTCATATTAAAAATGTATAACACCTATATAGCTCTCCTGCGATAACCATAGTTTTCTACATTTCATATATTGAGTTATTTCTATGCCTAAAATTTTCTTTATAGGTTCAATATGGTTCATATCAAAAGATTTGGACAAGTCCTTCAGTTTGAAAATTATTCTTACATTTGAATGCAAAATCAACATATCATTAACATATACAAGAAGAATAATGAAGCTTCCAGTAGTGAACTTCTTAAAATACACATAGCGATCGACAAAATTTTGCTTACAGCCATTACCTTTCATAAATGAATCAAACTTCAGATACAACTGACTTGGTGCTTGTTTCAACCTATATATGCTCTTCTTCAACTTACAAACTAGATTCTCCTTGCCTTTAACCTTGAATCCATCTAGTTGCTCTATGTATATCTCCTTTTCTAATTCTCAATGCAAGAAGGCTCTTTTAGCATCTAGTTGCTCAAGTTCAAGATCCAAACTAACAGTTATGTGACACCCTAATATGCCCTGGGAGGATACAGGGGCGCCACGCAGACAACAAACTATATATACAGAATCGAGACAAATCCAAGCGAGACAGAACATTTCATACATGCATTTCATAATCTTAAATCAACCATACAGTACTTAACATATCATTCATACTGTGCCTATCACATTACATACCATAAATTCAAAGACCAAGATGTATTAAGGTTATTACAAACCTTCAAATAAAAATCCAAAGTTATATACAAGCCCAAAACAAACTCAAAAAAATACATTTTAGAGCAATACGAAACTCAGACTTCTTTGGCCAATGCGGTTGACTTGTTTCATTCCTTAAGTCCTTCTCTCTGAACCTACACGGGGCAAATCCACCGTGCTAAACATATAGCTTAGTAAGTAATAACTAATCTATGCTTAAATTGACAACTAAAGATACACAATCATGATATATCAAAAGCATGCATTAACAATTTATCGGAACAAACAATTCAACATAATATATTGGATCTCCAACAGATTGTACAGAAAATAGATCTGAGTCTCAAGAGAGGTTATAAATCCTTCATAATCCGAACACAATTTCTTGTTTATATCAGAGTCAAACAAAAATTAGAATACAAAATCATAAAACTATTAAATTCATTTACTGTAGTGGGTAACAGGACTTATAAAGGAGATACCATAATCAATATTAATAGGAGAGACATATGTCTCGATATCAGGAGACACCGAAGTGTCAATAACAGGAGTAGCTGCAGACCCTTCTAGGCATGCCTATTTGCCCATGACTTGGACTTGAAAATTTTAAAGCCAAACAATTCATTTTATGTCCAATATAATTAACTAATCATGGCTTTCATGCCAAACATTTAACATATCAATCTGACAGCTTTGCAAATCATTCAATGGACAAAAAATGGTAGCAAACAAACAATCAAAGCGAAACTATCAAATTTGACCATCTAAATTACTTATATAAAATAACGTCTAAGATTACTTACTAAAGCTCCCTTATTGTTTATTGCCTTGAAGTCTCGACAATATCTGAAATCGATTGCTCGATGCGTTCCTCTATAGCATTCAATACAAACGTATATTACTATTGTGCACAATTATGAATTCAATTATGCACATGTATATTGAATATGTATAATGCATGCTCATGAAAAATTCGGGTTTCTTATCCTTAATATTCTCATATTATCATTCATATGAAACCAAACTCAATTCCTCAATCTAGATTTATTTCATACTCAATTTTTGAGTCCACCTTGCTCAATTATTCACATTAGCTAGTTCAAGCAATTAGGAAATACTTCCTTCTAGAAAGTTGTCCCTATTTTTCTAAGGTTTCCAATGATACCAAGTTCGCCCAATTTGGTTTAGTATATTGAAAGTTATACTAAAAAATTTCAGCTTGTTCTTGAGCTTCAACAGAATTCTTACCTCAACTTCCAATCAGATTATAAAATTCTTAGAGACAGAATTAGATTTTAATATCTTCATACACTTTGTATCCTTATGTCGCTAGTTTACTCAAAACCAAAAATCACTCCATTCGGATAACTACAGAGAAAGTTATACCTAAAATACCAAAGTATATGCAAGCTGTCAGGAAACTTCGCTGCGGCGAGCCAAAAATTGGCCATGACGAACTTTCCAGATAGCAGAATTCGACGACCTTTTCTTAAAAGTTTGCCGGCAAACTTTCACAGAACCACAATCCTCCAAGTTCGTTGCGGCGAACTCTACTGCATCAATCATCTTCTTCTTCTTCCATTCTTTTCCCAGATTTTCTCACTTCCCTCTTATTCAATGAACACATAACACAATAAAACCAATTCTTTCACTTCCATTTCAGATCATCACAACTCAAACAAATCAAAAATCACGATTCCATGTAATCATCCAAAAATGCATAGTATTGTTCACACAAATGCCATACCCACCTGCATGTTTTCATTTTCTTCTATCTTACATTCA
Organism: Erythroxylum havanense; assembly: GCA_024752395.1. NCBI lineage: Eukaryota > Viridiplantae > Streptophyta > Magnoliopsida > Malpighiales > Erythroxylaceae > Erythroxylum > Erythroxylum havanense. The sequence goes on from JANTNU010000001.1 coordinate 13,894,620, forward strand.
TCTGATTCATTTTTCCACTTCTTCTACCCCATTATTAACTTACATTGTCTACATATCTACTCCCATTCCAAGTCCACTTACTCTAATAATAACACAAGATTCAAGATTAAAATATGAACATTCAAAACACACCCACGAAGATTGGTTGTTCACTAATTTTCTGCATAAATGTTTCTGTATGTCTGTTAATATCCAACAACAACCTCATTTCATAATATAATTTTATTCTTTTCCCTTAAATTTAAAACATCTCAAATGCAAGATCAAATACAACACCTAAAAATAGAACATTCTCGTGGTTTTTCATCACTTGTTTCCAACAACAACTCCAACAGTAAGAGTAGATAAAGCTTTCAGTGAATGGAGTAAACAAAAATAACTAGTGTTAAACAATATATATGGACCGGTCAGTGATGTATAAGCAAAGAGGGTTTTTGTTTGGTGTTGATGCATGCGTTTTTCTTCATCGAGAATGAGTTGCAGAAATGTTTTCCTTACAAAACAAGATGACTATGTGGGTTGGGGAGATCTTGCCACATGTCACCCTACATGTGAGCCATTTGTCACACAATATATGATGCCACATGTCATTCTTTAATCAGTCCACCTGTCACACTAGGATTGGTCCAACTTTCAATATTGTTCTAAAATTCACCAAAAACTCCAAAATAATGCCAATAATCCCCGAATGAGTTTTCCATAATTTAATCGCATTTATCAATCCATTTTACCCGAAAAAATGTCATGAATACATGTACAATAATTATATATGTCCAAAATGCTTATGCACAAATAAAAAAATATTCAAATATACAAAACATAATATATACTGAATTTCCTTAATATTTTAACCCCTATTATAGGGTGTTACAATTCTTCCCTCCTTAGGAAATTTCGTCCTAGAAATTCATACCAGATCCTTATAATTGCGGATACTGAGCTTTCATCGTTTCTTCAGGTTCTCACGTTGCTTCCTCAAGTCCATGATGTTGCCAGAGTACTTTTACCAAAAACACTAACTTGTTCCTGAGCTGTTTAACTTCTCTGGCTAATATCAAAACTGACCCTTTGTAGCACCCCACTCCCGCGAGACCCGAACCCGATATCTACGGTGATATCCGAGCCCGTGACCCGCGAGGGTGGTATGCTAGAGCATTCAAACAATTCAAATACTTAGAAAGCCAATTATTTACTTTTCGAAAAACAATAGAGCGCGCAGATATCGGTAAACAATTTGGGCCACGATACAAAAACATTTTCAGTCACTATCCAATTTCAGTCATAAAATCATTCATACACACATATATTCACAGCCAATT
>JANTNU010000001.1:14048012-14067183 GCA_024752395.1 Erythroxylum havanense
AATAACTATACATAATCTCCTAATATTTGTACGCAATATCAGATCTGATACATGTTATCTGATCTGATTTATTGACTTTTAGGAGTCAATAATATCTTAGGAAATATTTAGCTGAATATTTCCCAACAGTTCGGAAAAAGGATGTGCAAATTAAACAAATCTTTATATTGGCTAAAACAATCACCAAGGGCCTAGTTTAAAAGATTCGCAAGATTTGTGTAAGTCTCAAGGTTTCTTATAGGGACAGACTGATCATACTATATTCATAAAAACTTCTGCAAAAGGAAGGACAACAATTCTAATTGTGTGTGTAAATGACATTATCCTAACTGGCAATGATTTTGAGGAAATTGAAATTCTTAAAAAGAATCTCCAAAGGAGTTTGAAATCAAAGACCTGGGGTATCTTAGATACTTCCTAGGGATAGAAATTGCTAGATCTAAGGACATAGTAGTCACCCAACGGAAGAAAATCCTAGACCTTCTAGAAGAAATTGGGATAAGGAGATGCAAACCATCAGATACTCCTATAAAATTCAACTCAAATTTGGATGAAGTTAAGGAAGGAGTTCTAGTTACAGGTTGATACCAACAATTGGTAGGAAAGTTAATCTCTTTATCTCACACCAGACCAAATATTTACTTTGGTGTCAGTGTAGTAGTTAGTTTATGCATACTCCCTATGAAGCACACTTAGAAGCATTGTACAAAATCTTAAGATACTTAAAGGGGACTCCAAGGAAAGATTATTCCTTAAGTGATCAAAGGAGAGTTGAAGTCTACACTGATGTAGACTGGGCAGAGTCTCTTACAGACAGAAGATCAACTTGTGGGTATTGCACATATTTATGGGGGAAATCTATTAAACTAGAAGAGTAAAAACAAAGTTTGGTTGCTAGAAGTATTGCGGAGGTAAAATATAGGGCAATGACTCAAAGAATTTGTGAAATAATTTGGCTTAAAACAGTAATGGAAAAACCTAAGAAACTCGTGGAGCACCCAATGAAGTTGTTTTGTGGCAACAAAGCTATCAGTATTGCCAACAATCCAGCTCAACATGATTAGACGAAGCATGTGGAGATTGACAAACATTTTATAAAATAAAAACTTGAAAGTGGACTCATTTGTTTATCATTTGTACCTTCAACACAACAAGTTGTTGATGCTTCACCAAAGGGCTACTAAGACAAAAATTTAAGTTCTTTGTAAGCAAGTTGCGCATGATCAATATCTATGTAGCAACTTGAGGAAGAGTGTTGATATTATAAAAATAAACAGCTATTAGCTAATTCTCAATAGATAATTACTTGATATTCTATTAATTAGTTGAGATTTTGTCACTTAGATAAACAATAGATTCTTCCTGACTTACAAAGGTAATTAAGGTTGTATTGTCCATATATTCCTTGTACTATTCACAAAAAGATAAGGAAAAATTACCGTCTTCTTTCTTCAGGTTCACATAATTTGAGGGAGTTTTAACTTTTAAAGAATTGTCGAACATGTTTTCTTATGAGTTGATACATGTAAGTAGTTTTTGGAGCATCTTATGAACGAGAGTCATTGATGCCCAATTTCTTTGCCATATTAAAAGTATTTCATTTCACTCTAGGCCATTGAATATTCTTCTATATGCCCTTCCACAATGTGCCGTCATGGTGAATCAAAGCTCTGATACTAAATTGATGTAGGAAAAATAGAAGAAGTATTAACAAGTAGCTAGAATCGCGAAATTAGGAGATATGGTGGATATTAGGCTGCTGGAATTTCAAGTTTCAGTGCTGGATTTCAGCTAAGAATGTTGAAATTTCAGATTTGATATAGTTGGGTTTTTAGGATTTGATTGTTGGAAATTTAGGCTTAAAAGCTCATGATTTAATATCGCTGAAATTTAGGTTTAAGAGGTTAGAATTAAGGTTAGGGTTGCTAAAATTTAGTAACACAAAGAATGAAGGGTAGGAAACGAAGAATCACTCCTAAGGTCTAAGAATCCCTCTTAGAAGAAAGCATCACACTTTTTAGTTAAATACTCAAGTTTGAAAAAAAAAATTTAGACTTGTTAATCTTAAAGGGCTGAGTATACACATATTTATAGAGAAATTATTAGAACCCTTATTCAAGTAGGAAAGGGTTCCTAACAAATTTAAATCCTATTCTAACAAAAATCCTATAGATTTAAGTTCTAAACAACTAGGTTAACATATCTAAAAATAGAATAACATATTTAACTCACTACTATGTCTTATCTAATAAGGAATCCTAACATAATCTAAATTTAAGTCCTTATCTTTATTGTCAACTCAATTCTTAATCCTCATCCCACTAAATTAAGGCTTTTGGTTGACTATTTTTTTCTTTTTTATTTCTTCTATAGACTTTAAGCTCTTTTGCATGACACTATCACTTAAGATTATCCCTTTTTGATAAGTGAAGCAGATTTAGTGCTTGGAATTAAGTGGCTTGCTTCTTTAAATACAGTGTAGGCCAACTAGAATGAGATGTTTCTAATTTTTAATCTTAATGGGAAGTGATATAACCTCCAAAGGGGGACACAAAAGTCAGATGTGGAGGTAAACTTTCAATATCTCTCTAAAGAGGCCAAATTTCCAAGTAATCCACTTCCTAAATTTCAAAATTTGCTGCAAAATTTTGAAATGATTTTTGAAGGATATCCTTCCACCTTTATCACCACCACCACACTCACTCCATTCCTCTACTTCCCAATTTAAAAACAACAAACATCTGTCCATATCGTTATCCTTCCTTTCAAAAACCTGAAATTGAGAAGCAAGAATCAGAGTTAGCTTAAATCAGGTATTATTAGAACTAGCACCAGCTTTTTTGTGAGTCTCATTCTCCTTGTTAAAAGGAAAGACAACACCTAAACCAAATCATTTCAGAGAAATACCAATCCCAAACATCAAGGAGCTTCTTGACAAATTACATGGTGCCTCTTTCTTCTCAAAGTTGATTTACATTCAAGTTACCACCAAATATGTGTCAACCTTGCAGACATCCACAAAACTACTTTTTGCACCGATTAGAGCCATTATGAATTCACTGTGGTGCCTTTTGACCTCACCAATGCTCCATCAACCTTCCAGTCAGCTATGAATGATCTATTCTGACCATCCTTGCAAAAATTTATTCTCGTATTCTTTGAGGACATCTTGGTATACAGCCCATCTTTCAACTAACATCTTAATCATTTACACCTTATCCTTCAACTTCTCCAAGATAACCACTCCTATCCCAAGACATCTAATGTTTATTTAGTCAGACCAAAATTTCTTTTTTTGGGCATGTGGTTTCAACCAAAGGAGTTGCTGTTGGTCAAGATAAGATTCAGGCAGTTTTGCGGTGGTTGATACCGACTACCGGAATCTTCTTTTTTGGGATTAACAGGCTACTATTGCAAGTTTGTGCGGAGTTGTGGAATGATAGCCCAACCACTTATTGATGTCACTAAGAAGAATACTATTAACTGGTCTACTACAGCAAAGAAGGCTTTCCAACAACTCAAGCTATCTTGATTGTTTATGTAACGTCATGAAGTCCTAATAGCATGGAATTGGAAGGTTTGAAGAAAAGCTTGTTGCATATTTTGAGATGAAAGACCTTGAAAACTTTTTTTTTATTTGGGAAGAGAGTTTACTAGATCCAAGGAGGGATATCTTTGTCACTCAATGCAAGTATACACTTGACTTGCTTCATGAAACAGGATAGCTTGGATGCTAAGGTGTTGAAACACCAGTTGATCCTAACCTAAACCTTCAACATTCAAAAAAGGAAGGTATGATGAATATATATCAGTTTCAAAGATTGGTTGGAAGATTGATCCACTTATCTATACAAGTCTAGAAATAGCATTTGCACGAAGCAAAGTTTGTCAATTTTTGCATTCACCATGAAAAGAACACTGAAGCAGCATACAAGATACTGAGGTACCTAGAGGAAACCCCTGGTAAAGGTCTTTTTCAGAAAACAAGGACATCTTCAAATAAAAATACATACAACTGCAGATTGGGCTGAAGCATCATTGACTAAAAGTCTACTTCAAGTTATTGTGCCTTTGCTGGAGGAAATTTTGTGACTTGAAGGCTTAAAACATAGACATAGTAGCTAGAAATAGTGCTGAAACGGAATTTAGATCTTTGGATCACGAAATCTGTGAAGCTAAGCGGAATAGGAGATTACTGGAAGATTAAAAAATTCCACTTATATCACCAATCAAAGTGTATTGTGACAATAAGGCAGCAACTGCAATTACATATAATCTTGTTCTTCATGATGGAACTAAACATAAGGAAGTTGGCAAGCACTTTATCAAAGAAAAAACTTGAGAAGGAACTGATTTCTATGATTTATATACATATTGCTGAACAAATAGCTTTTCAAAAAGAGACTTAACAATAAACAATTCAACTACCTAATTAGCAAGCTGGCCATGGAAGACATATGCAAGCCAGCTTGCTAGGAATATTGGAAGCAGGAATTTTTGCCTTGATGTGGCTGAAATCCTGTTGATTTTACAGCTGTAAGTATTTAGATTTTAGCCAATGATACAAGATAGTCAGCTGTGTATTTAAAAATTTAGAGATTATTTAGTTCCTAGGTTTATGTCTTATATCTCCCATAACTAGCCCTGTTTTATATAGTTTTAAGAACACAGTGAATAACTGAATCGTTAGTTTCAGCTTATAAAAGTGCTTTGGCCAATAGTTCACAAAGAAAATCTTTTCAAGGAAAGGCAAATATCAAATGTCTAACAGAGACGTTAAAATTCTTTGACTAAAAGAAACTAGCACCTCACAGAATTGTCAATAAATAAAATCAAAGGATTGATACCATTTCCTTCCTCGGAGTACGCTTCCTCCTAATTAGAGTTTTGGGGGTTTCATCAGGTAGATTCCCATCTCTATTTGATGATTTAGTTATCTGCATAGTGATAAAAGGAAGATGAAAAAAAATGTGCCCAACAAAACTTGGGAGCTCTTGATTTTGTAAGAGAAACATGCATGTTTATATGTACCTTATCAAGTGTCTCAGCAGTATCCCCATGAGAAGTATCATTCACATACATCCTAGTTGTGTTCTGTTTTTGGACTGAAAAGCTGCCTTTAATCTTGCTCTTTACCCGTACGTCAACTGAGTCAGGTTTTTCCTTTTCAGACTTCGCCACTGGTGCTATATGCCCTGGGGTCAGAGAAATCCGCTCAACATTCTTGGCAGAATCTCCTGCTTCCCTTGAGAACTTTCTTCGTTTTACCTCAGTTCTTTCTTTAGATTGCTTTCCTAGAATAACATTACCAGATTTTGGAGATTTCTCCCCACCCAGAGAACTCAATATCTCACCCATTGATAAAGACATGGAACCAGGTTCGTTCACAAATTTCCCCTTTCTTTTCCGACCTCTTTTTGAAAGACTTTCCTCCAGAGAGCTTTGTTTTGGCAATGAGGATGAAGCACCAATTCCACTAGTTTTTGGTCTAACACTGGCAGGTTCTGCGCCACTGATATGCAGGGATAAAAGAGCTGCCTTCTTGAGAACAAGATTTCCAGAAGGTGAAGTGGCATCAATTTTTCCTTCTTGAGGTATTTTATAAGTTTTCCTTCCTGAGCGAACCCAAGAATGATCATAGCCTTCTTCTGGATTCATCAAAGAATTAGGTTTTCTCCCCCTCTTCTTTGAAGAAGTCTGTGGCTTTACTCCCAACTTCACTACAGTTTCAGCATAGCCACCTCCTTCAGTAATAAAATCTTGGGCAAGAAAACCACGCTTCAGCGTGCTTGAAGAATTATCATTGGCAAAGGTGTTAACCTTTCCTGTTGAGGCAGTTACCACCCTTCCTGTTGAATTGGAAATTCCATCTACAGCCTGAAAATTTTCTCCAAGACAGGTATCATCTGGTGATGAGCCTTTAATCATCTGACCAACAGAGATTTGCATTTCACAAAGATGATTTAGTCAAACCTTAGTTCAAAGACTCTGAACTAAGGTAATAAGACAACAACTGCCTAATTGTTTCCTGATTGCACAGGAAAATAGTGATCATTATTCAACAAGTGCAATCCTTCCTTTTCAATATTTTTTAAAATTACTTAAGCCATGCTAGTAAAGATGTAAATCAAACCAAATAGGAAACAATGTGTGATTTTACTAGGGGAAAAGTTTGCAAATTCTCCGCAAAATACAGTGCAAAGGAGGTGTTAAAACTTCCAGGCGACTAGGACATAGGACCACCCATGACAAGATTGTATTAGTCGTACTTCAGTAGTAGATTCCTAACTGGATTGCCTTATTTACACTAATATTGTTTGTGAAATGCAGAACAGTTTTGCACTACATGTCATCCTCTCCCATTATATATTCACGGGGGAGAACACCTACAATTTATAGAAATCAGGGATCTGATCCATCTCAAGCAAATCTAGTATCAAAAAAGAGAGAAAATGTTAAGACTTTATTCAGAAATGAGGTAAACTTTTAGTCCTGTCTGTAAACCAACGACGCATAGAATAAAACCAATATGTTTCAACAATTACTAGGTTTACAATAACAGGAAAATACCAGATGTTTCTCAGAATGATTAACATGATCATGCTTAAGGGGATGCGACTCATCTTGGCATATAGAATCAACTATGGGAGTATATTCATCCAAAGCTACTCCAAGAGACCGCACTGCTTCCTTGAGGTAAGGTTTAAGTTTGGTAAAACAGTTAGTTAATACTTTCTCTCCAAGCTTCCATGCGATGGGAGAAGCACTCTGAATCACAACATATGTCAAATCAACAACCACCATCAGGATGACCATTATAATGTTAAAGGAATACATATCAGGAAAATGCATCTACCTGACTTTCTTTTCTTGCACTGGCTAATAGAGGGGCAATAAGATCCATCGATATGTCTTCACTTTCCTCTATCACCCAGGTCATTATTGTTTCCATGGCAAGCAATACGTTAAGTGGATGATTGGGTCTTCAATTTTATGACACAGAGAAAATATAAATAGGAAATGATATCAAGCCCAGTACCACTGCTTAAGCACTATAACAACCACGAAACTATTAAGCATAGGTGACCAAATCTAAGAACAAGGAAAATGGGGAGAAGCCCAAACTTGCATGGGATGTATGAATACAAAAAAACTATTATAGATTAATAATGCTGGGACCATACAAAATGTATTAATTAAAAGATATATTAATTAATTGAGAATTAATCTAGCCTATTAGATCAAGTTGGAATGATAATATAAAGATCATTAATTTATCAAGCATTAACTTATAAAGGCTTTATTATACTTTCACTATATCAATCTAGGACATGTATGCCTCAAAAGTCTAAGGATCACTTGAACCCTATCCCAGAAAAAGCCCTACGAATAAATAACCCACATCCATATGCATTCTTTTGTCATGATGTTAGTAGAACTTTCATTAGGACAGGGAAAAGAACAATACAGTGCTCAAACACCCTTACTATAAATGTTCAGTAATAAATTGCCTCAGTTGTTTATTTCATTGCTGCACTTGGTTTTACAGAACTTATCTTTTCCTTATAAAAGAAAAAGCATTTTGCACTATGTACTCCTATTTAATTTAGGTGCAGATAATCAAGATAAAGGAAGCCCCTAATGTGAAAATGAAAGAGAGTCATTACCTACTGAATTACAGAAACAAAACAGTTTTCAAAACCTCAAGTGACATGGAGAAGGTACATGTTTCCCTTACTCTGTATGTTTTGGAGGCACAACCATATACATGGAATGTAAGGCTAGAATCATATTATACTCATCGTGTTTTATTGCCGCTGATGATTAAATAATATAGATATCAAATTCTATGTTTAAAAATTGAAGCTATAAATGCTATAACAAAACTTCATAAAAAGTCATCCCATGCACTCTTCGAGAAAAGGGTGCTTCTGGTTCTGTCAGTACTTGACAATCAATTTGGTGAATATATAATAAACATTTTAACAATGTAATCACATAACAAATATAGCCTGATAAGGGGGTCCAATTGCATGTAATACATAAATGTGAGACAGGTCACAGAGATAAACTTTTGAGTGGACTAAAATTTTATTTTCTGATCTAAGACTTTCCATTACACATATTCAATTTTTTATTTTCTGATCTAAGACTTTCCATTAAACATATTTCTAATCATATAAACAACACCACACCTGCAATGCAAAATAAATTTGACCAAGTGAATGGCAGTTTACAGGGCTCTTACCTTATTGTCTTCAGAAATTTCTGGAACATTTCCACAGTAAGTTCGTGCAACTCGAGGTCCAGCATCACCAAACAGGAACGCACGTTTGCCATAGTATCCAGAATTGAAACTGCCTTTGCATAAGAATGACCAGAAACATAGGACAATTTTTCGAAAGCTGCGACTATCAATTGAAAAATTTCCTATACACCAATGAGAATGTAAATCATATAAGAATCCCCAAGAACCAAACATGAATCCTGATTGAATCCATTTTATTAATGAGAGTACCTTCATCTGGTTGTCATTATAAGGAGCATCTGGCGCTGTTATTCTTATTATCTCACTAAGGCAGGATGCAACTGAAACTTTCACAACTGAATCTGAGTGCCTCAAAAGGGAACCAGATATTAATGCTTTCATTGGTGGCAGAAGGGCATCTTGCATTGATCTTGATGGTGCCTGTTCCACATATATGAGCAAGCGCTCTAGTTTCTGAAAGAAAAAAAATGAAACAAAAGAATGGAACTGTCAGATTATGACATCTGGACAAACAAGAAGGAAAGTGAAATGTGTACCTGTCGCAAAATTGGAAAAGAAAAAAACAAAATGCAGTAGAAGGCATGCACACATAAGTTCACAAAAAGATGATAACAAATATTACCAACAAGTTATAATAAACGGAGCACAGAGATAATTTATGGAATCTGGAAAGCTTCATTTTACCAAGCCAAAAGCAAGAAGATGAATCTGTTCAAGATGGGGCCTTATTTTACATCCATTGAAGAATAAAAGGGGCGCTGGTATCCATCATGTGCTAGTTTGATCTGCTGTATGACTTTTTATACTATGCACACCAGTAAGTATCTTGACTGCACAGAGAACTTTGTATCACAGCTATATCTCAAACTTTTTATGCCACGCTGTCAATGTACTTAAAATTGACTTGATGGTAAGTTCGGATAAGTCATCTTGTTTGCCCACTTCTGCTAGTACCCACAACTTCTTCTCATTCACATAATTGATTTTCTTATACTGTTTTTAAAGTCACCAAAAGAAACCTACATCTTACCCGTTTGAACATTGACAACAGAGAACTCACACAAAAAGACTGCAAGCATAGGAACACCAAATGCATGCAGTTACTACCCTTTGAGAAAAGTTACATTGCCCCAGCAATCACTGACTACAGAGTAACTGGATCATACACACAAGAACGCTGTAAAATAAACCAACCATGCACTGGAAAATGGAAGAATACCAGAATCGCAAAAGCACCAATGCAAAAGCTAAAATGAGAACATACAGCTAGAAATGTGGAAGAAACAAATCCAGAACAGCAATCGCACATCCAATTCCATGGGCTACAATTCAACTTCAATAAGTCGATACAAAACAGAATCCACAACAAAAGGTGCAACTACTTTAACACGTAATTCAAAATGGAGGTACCCAATAAAAAACGAAGAAGCAATCAGGATAATGAAATATTAGACCACAAATTATCGATTGTATAGCCACCTTGATTCTATAAACACAATCACCATATATAAAGCCTCCATCCTTAATTATACATAACGATAAACCATAAAAAGAAGTCAAAACGTCCAAATTTGTTTACCCAACAGATAAAATCCGTTGTAATTTAAAACTTAACATACTTGATCAACTCAAGTTCCAATTCCCATATTCTGATTAAAAGAAACGACAATCAATGAAAACCCAAAATGTTACAAAGAGACGTAGATAAAAGAGAGCGACAGGAAAGGGGCATTACATCAAGATGATTAAGCAACTCATCGGTGGAAGACATAGGGTTTAGAAGCCTGTTCCCAGCATCCTTCAACTGCTCCTGAATCTCAACCTCATTAATAGCCATTTCACGCTTTGAGAGACGAGAGCTCGAAAACCCTAAAACCCCAGAAGAACAATAACTAGAAACTATCACTTTTACACACTTCTCTGAGCTTTTTGCATGCCTTCCTCAAAAGACCAAACCCACAACAGAAGTCATCTTGTTTATAAGTCCAGGAGCATAATATCACTTATTTTGTTACAACTCAGCACACCCAAGCAAGGTGCTTCTATCAATGCGTAAAGCATGCAAGCGGAGGTTACTAAACAGCAATTTCAGATTTGCCCATAAATTTACTAAAGTACAGCGTATTAGGGTGGTCTCGAACTCAGTGGCAATGCTATCTGTTTTCAACGGGTATATATATAGTATATAGGATCCTTGTAGTTCTATGACATTGGAGAGGCTTTTAGCTCTGAGTCTCAGTGGCTGGTGCTTCATTTTTAGCCAAGTGTCGCACACATAGTACCCATTTTAACTTGTGAAAGTTACATGGCAGCCTTGAAGAAGTTGTGTTTTCTTGACAAGTCACATTGCACGCTTGCACTGACAAGGTAACCCTTCCGTCCTGTAGCCAGTTCGATGATACGACCCTTTGGGTCAGCTATATCGTTTAAAGTTGGCAATAAAGTTTAGGGGAGTTGGCAAACAAAGAACAACATAGTCAAATACTGTAAAGAGACTTCCTGAAAAATGAAACCCGCGGATGACATGAAGATTTCTTGCTTTGTGTAGGAACCAACCAAATAGCTGCCTTCTTGTTCGTCTATGCAAGTTTAGTGCGCAAGGACAAGTCCATTGCTAATATAGCATAGCTTTCCCAAAATCCTTTTTTCAACTAATAGTCGATGTTCTGTGATGTGATCCGTAATTCCAAATCTGCCCTATTTTGGAGAATAATTGGTGAATAAATTGTCTGACACATCGTTTTTGGGATTTATTTCAGAAGGGGACATCTTTCGTTGTGGTGGATGAGACCAATCACATCCACATTCCAAGAATAAATAAGTAATAATTCAGGAAAACATAGTTAAAATAAATGGTTCTCAACAACAATTTCACAAATTGTTCGTCATCTCAAAGAGCAAACATCTCAAATAGAAAAAATCCAAAAACTCTATTTGATGAGTTGACCAACTAATTAAAAAACAAAACTCGTAACAATGTTCTGCTTCTCAGTTAGCTTTGATGTGTTGTTGAACAACATTAAGACCTTCGCTCTCTTCCCCAAAATCCTGCAAACCAGTTTAGGAAGTAGAATTAGCCCAACAGGAGACACTAGAATAGCCAAAACAACACCTTAATTTAACTCATACCTTCACAACTACACAAGAGCAACCAACTACCTTCCTGGCCTTGCCCTCAGAATCAATCTTACACAACTGCAAGTAGGATGCAATAATATAGTTCCATCAACTTTTACACACAACTCACCACACAGTGATTATGAGCATAAATAAATAAATGGTTGTCTCATAAAATCTGTGTCACCATGCAAACTTTGCATTGAAGAAATCCATTAATGATCTATTTTACGACTAAATAAGTTCTAAGAAAAGAAATTAAATATGTAGACGAGCCCTAGAGAGAATTTTTTTGAGGCACCATACTCATCCAAAATGACAATATATTTTCCGATGCCTAACAAGTGATATGCAATTCAAGTAAGAACGATAGATGGTAATAATACTCATGACCAATCTAAAAGTTGGTGCATTGTAATTTGACTATGTTCAATATTCATATGTTAACACAAGTTAAAGCATGAGGCAAACACAAGTGACTCCTCAGACATGGATGCCCTTATATTAAATCCAAAAAATATCAGAACTGCCATTACATATCATTGACTACATCAACCTTGACAATTCTTTCTATAGTTTGCCATCTATATTTTGCCATCAATTTGAAGGTACCACTGCATCATATATATTCAAATATTTAAATCTAGCAAAAGCTGCTTAAGGTAAAGTTCATCTCAAAGGAGATATGCCTATATAGAAACATGATCCAGGAATTGTAAACTTGAGACATTAGAAGCTCTGTAAAGACATCTACAATAACTCATGAATGAAATCACGAGTCAACAAGCTGATAAGATATACTTACACCAGCCCACTCGCCAAGGGTCTTGGCACTAGGAACAGTTAAGAGGCTCACACCATGATCAGCACAAAGCCCTTTGACCAGTTTAACATAGTCAGGTTGATTGCAGTCCTCTGCCAACACACACAGCTGGGCAGCATGCTTCTCGATCACTTTTGCACCTTCATGAAGACCTTTGGAAAGGCCCCCATGAGCCAGAGACTTTCTCAATACAAGCTGCAGTGCAGTCATCAGGTCCATAGGCTCACCAAGTGGCTGAGCAGATGCGTCAACAGCAATAGCACCCTCTTCACTGCAAATTTGGAAGTTAAATCAGGACAAGACACATTTTTTTCTTCACAGAAGTAATTAATGCTCTATTTGGACTTGACTTTTACATATATGCCTGTTTCAATTTATCATCACAAGCAATGAACCAAAATTTCAGAAAGAATGACACAACACGACAGTCGGTACAAGATACATAGACATTTCAGAAATTAGAAAGAAGGACGAGGCTGTTGTTAGTCAACTAATCTTATCCGTCCAAAAACAAACAACAATGCTAAAGCAACTAAATATTCAAAGACAAAACCAGGTAAAGCAGTGTAGGAGATTACCGTACCCTCACCTCACCAAAGATTTAACAGTGAAATATAATACACTTCTCTTTGCAATGGTGTAATCCTAAATTCAAAATCACGTACCATACAGAATATATTGGACAATCATGCATCTAAATTTACTTACGCTGCCATTGTTCTTGCCAATTAAGCCCAACAACTATCTCCTTCCTGCAGAGAGACAAGGCTCCAAATCAAATCTCGAGTAACAACAGCTCTAAGATTCCCAATAACAAATTGATACAAGCAATAATCTTCTTTCTGAACAGATAACTTAAAACAATCGTCGTTACAGTTGATAATACCACTTACCAAAAACCCTTTAACCGATAAAGATTGTTACTTATCAATAAAAATGGGCACAAAAGTTTAAGTATAAAGTCTAATGATTTTGGATCCGTTGTCAGTCATAAAATTAATGGAGGCTTAGATCGAAAAACACAACAAAAGGAAATCTTTAGAAAAATTTAAGCTTATTTTTTAACAAAGTTTCATGCAAAGAGAAAGAAAAAGCCAGAAATAGAAGAGGGAGACCTATAGCAACGAGGCAAAATGCGACTGCGAAGGAAAGGAAGGACGGCTCACAGCTTTGCAAAACCCTAAAACCCCACCCCCCAGAAACATGGGCTAAAAATGGGTCCAAACACACCGAGGTGAAAAACGGTTCCGAAAATAAAACTATAATTTTAGTTTGGGCCAACGTTATCCACTGTTTGAACCCAAAGAAACTGCTCAAGAAACCCTGTTTTTGTAAGATGTATGGATACTGTTTTCTGGAGTCGGCATCCCATGTATGTTTGTTTGATTGGTAATTTATAAATTAAAAATAAAATAAAATGGGACATAATTTGCAAGCAAAAGGGCTGCATAAGGAACTTTTCCCTGGTTGTTTGCTCATCCATTATGGCTATTGTTCATCCACCTGACCTAAGAATGTTGGGATTAGATTTCTCATATTACTTCTGTTGGTGTTACACATTGTTTTAATCAATGTTATAAATACTTGGTATCGAATTTGATTCTAACACGGTACTATACCGATATCGGTTAAATATTATGTACCATTTCGGATAATTTTTAAATTTTATAAAATAATTTCTAAATTTTTTTAAAATTATAAAATAGCACTTAAATTTTGGTTGCAACAACAGGAGTCCTTGCTCATGAACAATTTGATTGTGGATTGTGTATTAGGAAATGGGCCAGTAGAATATCACGAGGAAGAAGCAAGAAAAGAGAAACTATGAAGCTTGCGTGAAGGTTGATAGAATCACATTTTCAGCCATTTTGGTTTGATTGGTTTTTTCCCAGCAGACTTTGGTTCTTGAGGAAAAGCGGCCAGAAATTGTATCACAGGTTCGGGTTCAGATTGAACAGGCTCCCTTGGTTCACAGATAACATCCAGTCCTTTCAAAGAGATAATTTCTTCATGAAGGAATGGACCTGACTTGATGGCTATATCGTCTTCATCCGAACAGCAATCTAAGAAACATACAGAAAGATATAAGCGAGACAAGCTGAGGGACACAGAATGTAAACACAACACTAGAATCGGGAAAAATAATTTTACCAAGGCACCTATAATTAGAACGTATTCAAATGATTGTTCTTTGGAATGGCATAAACAAATTACAGAAAATTAGGATAAGATACTAAAAGAAAGGATCGAGGAGTTAGATGTTGGGAATCTTGAAAACTGGAATGTAGTATGAAACTATGAATTCTTAAATTCAATCCAAGAACTTTTCAAGAATAGAATGAAACTTATCGAGAGGGGGAAAAAAAAAAAAGGGAGCAGTTGGGCAGGCGCAATTCAATCCCAGACCTGTCTGACCGCTTTTCTAAACTAAAACAGTACTCCCAGGTAAGGACAGGTGTCATAGCGCAATCATCACTGATGTGGTGTCCAGTCACTGATGTGGTTGTTCATAAGAGTGAGACTAATGGCAGAAAAATATTCATTAAGTTAAAAGCCTTGTTGACAAAAAAAGTGTACAACAGATTGAAGGTGCAGAGAAACACATACAGTTCAATGAGCATCTTTAAAGTCACTTTGTTTCGCTTTTAACGTTTCATATCTACTCTTCACAATCAATGAAAATCCTGTCCATTCTCAACACCTAAACCATACAATACACCAGCATATTTCTCCAAGGAGCCGCTAAAGAAATTATCCTTCAGCTTCCTGAATGTATATGCAGTGAGTAAACTATCTGAACCCGCTTGATGGCATATGCCAACTCTCTCCACTTCCAACAACTCGGCGAGTTTGTTCAACCCTCCATGAAGGCTATTGCAGTACCTCATCAAATGCTTGATGTCATAAAGGGTCGGGAAGTAGATATTAATCAAATTAAAGAACGCCACTTGCGTCTCTGGCAAGTTTTGGCACGTTAAGAGCTTAAGCAAGTAGCCAAAATCGTAACCACTGTGAAACGTAACCCAATGCACATTATCATTCAAGACAATCCCTGAAGACATCAAAAGCTCACCAAATCGCATTGCATCAATACCCATTTCATTATTCTTCTTGAAGTCTATCCCACTTTGCCGCAAAAGCTCAATGGAATCATTAGCAAAAACATCCTCATTCACGTTGAATTCACAAAAATTGAATTGCCAAATGCAATACTTGTCAGTTCCACAAGTCGGTAAATTCCCTAGGTCATCCGAAAACGTGAGACCCAATTGAATCAACTTCAACATATCCACATTTTCCTTCAACGTTTTGTAGTGATAGTCATTGCTGTTCTTAAAATTGCCAACCGGACGCAGGACAATGCCCGGAAACTCCGTGTCCATTGCAATATAAGGGTAATCATCGACAATTTCACGGATAAGAGTGAATTCTTCTTCGATGTTGTCATTCCACACCTCGCGAATCTGAATTGAATCGCCTTTAGGCAACAGCGACATTAAACCCAACACAGAAAGCGAAAGGACACAACCCCAGGCCTCCAATCAGATCGTGCATTCAGTTTAGCAAACCCTAAAACAATTAAACTCAAATGTTATCAAGAAATCTGCGACAAAAGATTAAAACTTTAACGACTACGAAGAAAACCCTACGCAAAATCTCTAATTTAAGGGATAACCCAAATCAAATTTAGGCATAGATCTAGAGAAACTCGTAAAAAACCAGAAGACATCGGAAAACGCAACACACACACATATTTATAGGAGAAAAAAAGGAGATATGTACGGAGAAATGGAATCTGACCTGGACTTTGATAGATCTGAAGCAGAAATATCAGATCTTGACCAGCAAATTCTAGAGAGAGAAACAAGCATTTAGAGAGAGACAGAAACGTCTCAGAGGCCTCGAGGTATGTCGTAAATATCATTTTTATTTTTATTTTATTCATTAAATTATTATAAATGAATGAGAAGGACAAGAAGAAAAAGAATTTTAAGTTATATTTGTTTGTTGGCAAAAAAAAAAAAAAAGGATTTTAAATATAACGAATATTATAATTTCAAAAAATTCTTTTTTAAATTTAACAAACAAGACATTCAAATCTAATTAAGAAACAATTTCTAATATAATCAAAAATAAAATTTAATTAGAAAGCTATTTACTAATATTAAACTTTCTAATCTCCATTGAATGTAGTTTTTGAATCCCAACTGCATATGATACTCTTGGTTTAGAGGCATAATAAGTAATCAAACCTCTAAGAGCTATTTGACAAAATAGGTGGCAAACATGAACACGATTTTGACAACTAGCAACAATAAAAACAAGACGCAAGCCCATGAATAACCAAAATAAAGAAGAAACAAAGAATCATAAATATATTTTTAAACGAAATATCGAAACATAAACCATTAGGAATGGAGAGACTATCTATGAAGCCCAAGCTTAAATTGAAACCTAAATTTTTTTAAAACTCAAGCTTAGCTAAAAACTCAATCAACTAAGGCAAAACATATCAAATCAGAGCCAGGTTAGGTCAAACTATTTTTGTCATCTTTATTTATAGTCATATGAAAAATAATTAAATTATTTTTATTCAAAATGGATATTAAATTCCTCTAATGATTTTTCGGACAAATAACAATCTTGCTAGAAAGGTTTATATTCTTCTAACTATAAGGTAACATCTCATTGATCATTTAAAATATTAATTATTTGACTTGTTTAATTTTTATTATCAGTTATTTATAAGATTATGGATGTTTTATTTTCATATAGGTGGATGAAGATATGAATAAAAAGGACAAATCAATTGAATGTTGATAAGGAAGATTAAAAATGAAAATAAAATTTAAGTTAAAGAGGAAATAAAACTACAGGCTAAAGTGAATGAATTTGGCAGTAAGTTAGATGGCAAGTGTATGAAGGGGATGGTAAGGTTAAAAAATGAATTGATAGACGTGAAGGTTCTATTGAAACACATGATGCTAGAGACATGAAGATTATGAATACTTCTTCCTTATTAACAGTGGTCGATGTAATATGAGAAGCTATATTTGTAGCTATATTGCTAGACAAGAACCCTTAACTTCCTTAATTTTAGAGTTACACCGTGGTAAATGAAAACCAGTAATTTGTTAATGAAATAATTAGGTCTA
Source organism: Erythroxylum havanense (assembly GCA_024752395.1). Classification (NCBI taxonomy): domain Eukaryota; kingdom Viridiplantae; phylum Streptophyta; class Magnoliopsida; order Malpighiales; family Erythroxylaceae; genus Erythroxylum; species Erythroxylum havanense. The sequence continues at coordinate 14,065,378 of JANTNU010000001.1, forward strand.
TTATATAATTTTTCTATTTATTATGATTAAAAGATAAGTATTTAGTTAATGTTATATGAAATAATACATTGGAACATACATTCAACAGTGTATCCAAATACACTTGAATTATATTAGTGTATATTTATGTCAACATGAGAATCCAACATGTATATGAAAATGATTGTTCAAATTTAAACATAGAATACGTATGTCTTCAACTAAACAAAAAGTTTTGAATTTGATAAAACACAAAAATAGGAGACTATTCATCAAAATTTTAAAACTAAATTCACTAAAACTTCACTATTAAAAAAAGTAATAAAAACTTGTTTATGCCATTGATGTAAGGTCACCAAAAATTTAAAATTGCATTCATTTAGTTTGTAGCTATCTAGAAAAATTGAATGGCATCCAAAATGATAGCATCCATAAGTTAAAACATTCACATGCCATTGATTATTTAAATCTAGGTTATAAAACCAAATTAATGGGTTGTCTTAAATTATGATCAAATTTAGCTTACATTCATTGAACCTAGTGACAACTTTCTCCTCTTTTCATCTCTTTCTGCATTCAAATTTAAGGAACTCATGATATGTCCACCATTTCCCTGCAACTCCTAGATTGAAAGTTTAACTGAAACTAGGAAGTAGATTATTTTATTATAGAACTTTGTGAGAAGTTTGGTATCAAAATTTAGGATAATTGCCCTTACTGTTTGAAAGATTAAAAATTTGTATAAGTAACTTATCTAAATGGAATTTTCAAGTGAATTGAAGTGCATATGAAAAGTAAAAAAGTTATATGATACTCAATTGACCCAATTGATTTATTGAAATATACCATATAGTATGCACTTCTTCTACCTCTACCTTTAAAACTAGGCTTTCATGAACGACTAAAATTTAACTTATATGATTATTTTGAGCTTATTAGATTATATAAAGTCATAGAAAGAAAAGATTGTTGATTTAGTGTTTATGCCGCTAGCTATGTTATCTGATGTTGATTGTTGGATTCTAGTCTTATAGTTTTTGCTAATGCTCGAAGAACCTAGGCTTTATGTATAAAAAAAATTAAGCATTATGGTTATAAAAAAAGATTACTAGTGCATTCAAATTAAAACCTCTCTTTCTTCTGATGGATATTCTTGTAAGATCTTTGGTTATGGTCTTTTTGTTCATGTTCACTACACATGATCTTTATTATAAATCTAATTATTTATTTCATGTTTTATTGGCTCAAATATCTCTTCTTCCTATTTTTCTTTTGGCATCCATACATTCTCCTTATTATTAGAGGTTGATTCACTTTACATGAGACTAAAACCTTGGACCATTTAATGGATGAATTCTCATTTCCATATCATTTATATATATTCTTCTAGATTTTCATAATTATGATAAATTGTATCCATTACAAGAAAAATGATATTCTCGTTATTTTCCAAGATTTGCATGTATAGGTACCACTTGTGTTTTTATCACAAAACCTATCTAACTTATGCTCGACCCCATATACGTCAACACCATTCCAATTAACAAAATAATTAAAACTCTCTTTTTTTCTCTCTAACGTTATCATTATTCTTGGAGAAATGTTAGGGCCCGTTTGGTTTCGCTTCTATTTTTCTGTTGTTGTTTTTAATTTCTCTTTCCTATTTTTTGTTTCTGTTTTTTTTTGCTTAAAAAATGAAAATCTGTTTAGTTGAGATTTGTAACATAAAAACTGAAAATAAAAACATGTTTGGTTGAGATTTCTAATAATTTATTATTATTATTATTATTATTATTATTATTATTATTATTATTATTATTATTATTA
>JANTNU010000001.1:14334199-14352331 GCA_024752395.1 Erythroxylum havanense
ACCTATCTAGGTTCCAAGCCTCTTCTACTATTTGAAGAAAGTTTAGTTGAGAGGTTAGGAAGTTAGAAAATCTGAAAGGTGAAGATCTTCTTTTCGGGGAAGCAGAAAACCGTATCACAATTGGGGAGTGGTCTGAGATATTAGGGTTTAGAATCTCTCCAAAGGTGTTAGGGAATTGATTACTCCACTTTGAGTTGATAAGAGCTCTAACTAGTTTCCTAGCTATGTGGAGGTCACTTGATTGTTTATTGGTCCATGTAAAAATAGGATCACTAGAGTTGAGGACATACAATTCACAATCCCCTACACACTTCCTAAAATCTCTCATTCCACTAATAGCCGAGGGGTTTAGAGGTTCTGTTTCTTGAGAGAATAAAATAGTGTTAAAGTCACCAACTAAAATCCAAGGATGGTTTCCTCCAGTGTTTTTTATGTTTGATAGGGAAGCCTATAGGTTTTTCCTATGATTGACTTTATTTGAGCCATAAACACAAGTAATAAAGAAACTAATATCGCAATTCACAGAGGACACTTCCAAAAGGATCAATTGATCTGTGGAGATAACAGGGATGCAAAGAAACCTATCTAGGTTCCAAGCCTCTTCTACTATTTGAAAAAAGTTTAGTTAAGAGGTTAGGAAGTTAGAAAATCTGAAAGGTGAAGATCTTCTTTTTGGGGAAGCAGAAAACCGTATCACAATTGGGGAGTGGTCTAAGATATTAGGGTTTAGAATCTCTCCAAAGGTGCTAGGGAATTGATTACTCCACTTTGAGTTGATAAGAGCTCTAACTAGTTACCTAGCTATGTGGAGGTCACTTGATTGTTTATTGGTCCATGTAAAAATAGGACCACTAGAGTTGAGAAAATACAATTCACAATCCTCTACACACTTCCTAAGATCTCTCATTCCACTAATAGCCGAGCGGTTTAGAGGTTCTGTTTCTTGAGAGAATAAAATGGTGTTAAAGTCACCAACTAAAATCCAAGGATGGTTTTCTACAGTGTTTTTGATGTTTGACAAGGAAGCCCATAGGTTTTTCCTATGATTGACGTTATTTGAGCCATAAACACAAGTAATAAAGAAACTACTATCGCAATTCACAGAGGACACTTCCAAAAGGATCAATTGGTATGTGGAGGTAACAGGGATCCAAACAAACCTATCCAGGTTCCAAAAAACCAACAACCTCACATAAGAAGTTAGGTCTAAATTACTATAGAAATGCCATCTAGGAAATGTAGCAGAGTAGATATTATGCAAAAGGAATGAAGAGTTAATCCTAGTTTCAATCAAACTTATAAAAAAAATTTAGATCATCTTAAGAAAAGATTTAATAGCTAGTTGTTTTTTTAATGATTATTAAGACCTTTAATGCTCCAAAAACCTAGATCCACGAACAAAAAGCAAAAGACCAACCTACTGTTGTAGTTTCCTTCTAGTTTTCCTATACCTCTTTATGGTCAAGTCCCCCTCTGCCCCTTCTACCAACCCAGATTCTGAAGAATTACTAGGAACCACATCAGATTTGGAAGAGGCAATCGAATTACCTGATTCGCTTATACCAGGACAATCAACATCATCTGAGTTTACTTTAAGAGCATCAGGTTTCTGGTGCATTTCTGGTCTAGTATTTTGTTTAGCTAGGGTGTCCACCAAACTACTCTATTTTGGAATGTCTGGTTCCTGTGCAAGGTTTTGTTACTGGTTACTCTCCTTCTAAAGGTTCACATTTATAGATTTGGATTTATTTTCTAACTCAGCTTGAGTTCCAATTTCAAAATTTCGTCCAATCGGTTGCCACTTTTTTTTTATGTACCTTGTCAAGCTTCCACTCATATTCAATATCAATTTATTTAAACTTGATTTGTCCCTCATCATCATAAATTTCCAATTGAAAGGATGAAGGCCATGTTTTCTCCAAATCTATTTCGATACACATTCTAGCATAGAGAATTTGGGTCATTCTTGCTGCATGAGAATCCAACAGCAAGGGGTTGCCAACAACATTGGCAATTCTACCTAGACCTTCATTGTTTCAATATTCAAAAGGGATGTTATGGAATCTTAGTTAGATATGGACATATCTAACTGCCTCTTGCTCACCTGCGTTCAAACTCTAGTGCCTTAGAAACAAGAGCTTCCCTTGGATATGCCAAGGTCCCTTTTCCAGCACCTCCTTCATCCCTCTTTCATAATCAAATTTGAATAGGAATTTATTTGAACGATCAAGAAGCCTATGACAAGTAAAAATCATGCCCATCTTTCTTTCCCATTCCTAGTGCACTTCAGTATCATTTCTACCTTTGAAGGATGGGATTTTCATCTTGATAACATTAATGTTGCTATCTTTTCTCTCCACTCTTTCTTCCCTCCTTACTCTACCCCCCTCAAATTGCACTTCATCTTTATACTCGTCATACATTCTTTTCAATTCTTCCTCCCGATTCCTATAACTACCAATTGATTTACTACGGTTTTAGATTCTATTGGTTTCATTAATTCTCTTAGCCATTCCATCCATCCTAGTAGATAGCTTCTTTAGCTAATTTATGAATTCCTTATACATCATTTTCAAATCAAGCACATTTTCATCCTCCTCATTTAAGGTTTCTTTTCCATCCCTTTTACTGGCCATTCTTATGAAAAAAGTTGTAAGAAAAATGGTTAGCAATAAAAGATAACCTCATAAGTCACTACCTTAGGTGTTTCACTCAAAAGATGACACTCCACTCGTGTTTTACTCAAAATTGGCTTTTGCCTTCTGTTGTGCTTACATGCTCAAGCCTTTTTTCACTCAAACTTATTGTCCTCAATTACATTTCAGAATTCAATTCCCAGTGAAGATAATGCATAAACAGTTTATTAAGATTTAGGAATGCAATGAAAATACCTAACAAAGACGATTGCCACAAAATTAGAAGCAAGTATACCAAAATGAATGAAGAAAAAATAGGCATACAAAAGGAAAGGATGTATGATTCCTAAAAAAATAGATTTAAATTAACAAGAATCAATTTGTTAATTATGGTATAATGGAAAAATAAGAGATTAAAAAATAGAAACTTATAATGAACGAAAATGATGAAACTAATGCATAAATGCAAGAAATGAAATTTCCCTATTGGAAAAATCAACTTGAATGCAAAGATCTAAAGACACTAAACAAAATATGAAGTTAATAAAAGAAAATCCTATAATCACGCCAACCCCAAAGATAAATTTTTTAATTGATTTTTTAACACTAACTAACTTTTTTGTTAAAGTCTTTAGCGCCAACACCTCATCTTTTTTATTTCGTTTTTTCTTTCGTTTTTTTTATTGTTTTACCTCTTTTTTATAGTAGCAACTTTTTCTTCTTTTCTAGCTACTAGTTTTTTTAGAAAAACGCAATGATACAATGAACCCTAATTTTGAATTCTAATGAAAAATAACTGTAATAACAACAAATAAATACAAGAAAAATAAGAATTTATCTCAACTCAAGCTCTAAAACCCTAACTTGGAAGATTATAGTAATCCAAGCTCAAACACCGAGGGAAGGTAATAGAGGTAGAACTTATTCACTAATGATTTTTTAGGTTTTCTATTTCAGGAATGTTAATTGGAGGTACATAATCTCTTCGGCTTCTAAAGGAAAAGAGTAGATAGAGGCAACAATCACTATTGCTTCAAATCAGCACAGAAATGGTATCGGCAGCATAGAGTTACATGAGAACCAATTCCTACAGACGGTGCAAAAAAGATTCAATAATGTTTTATCAATGAAGGTATGCGAGAAGTAGGCAAACTTGATAGTTGACAAGAAAACTAGAAGGACTCTCTGATTTTTCATTTTAAGTTACACTGGTTGCAGCTTTGGTCTCTTTGATTTGGTAAATGAATGTTGGGCGATTTGTGTTGTTAGAATGTTTTGTTAGTAAACTTGCATTATTAGGTAGATGTGCTAGCTTTATAAGGCTGCTTGGTAGGAAGGTTGTATAGGAGTGTTGTTGGTAGTGTTTGTTGTACAGAATTATTGTAGGTTCCTTATGAATTTTGCATTAGCTTATTGCTTTCGGTAGGTAAGAGATTTCAGCTTTGAAAAACTCTAGTTGTGTACATAATATTTTCTTATTTGCATAAAAATTTACTAATTTACCAAAAAGAAGCTCTGATACCAAATGATGCGGAACCTGAAGACTAAAGAACCCGAAACTCCTTAAACACACACTTTGGATAGAACATGAACAAGACAAAATCCCTAACTATAATGAACCCCAATAAACTATACGAAAGGAAACACATATAATAATGTTGATTTGAAAACAAGGATAGAAATTCGCCACAAATGTTTACCTTGATAAGAATTATATTCTTGATGTAGAAGAAGACAAGAAATCTTCCCTTATATAATTCATTATTTTACCAATCTAACCCTAAACAAAGTTTATTATGATGTATTTATACTTCTTGAAAAGAAAGAAATACTAACTACTTAAAAGGCCTTTAAACATGGGCCTTTCATTAAAATAATTAAAGCCCAAATTAATATTTCTAAAATACAATTCATTAAACCTAAAAGATTTAAACAAGCCCAAGACATAAATAGTGGGCTACCGAAAGTTATGCTTCTAATGTAAAAATAAATAATTGAATAAGAATAAAAGTCTTCTTGCACATTCTACCCAACTTGATTAGTTATAATGCCATTGACCCTCATTGTCTCTTGAGATTCCATACTATTTATAATTCGACCATGTAAGATTAAAGTGCTTCTTTGAACTTCTTAACTCTTGATCTTGTTATTGGTCCCTCCGGCATTACTAGCTTATCTTTAGTTCCATATCTCTTACAAAGTACTATGGTCGTGCTCACTTCAATAATGGAAGAGACATTACCATATGCCACTCATAGAATCTATGCTAGGCACATATACCTTAATTGGAATATGAATTGGAAAGGAAAGGATTTGTGAAAACAATTTTAGAATTGTGTTTGGTCAATGCATGCTGAAGATTTTAACGAGCAATTGAAAAGATTTGATAAAATCAAACATAGATGTATCATCATTTCTTGAAATCCTAAGGAGGGATGGGAAAGATGTTACTAATCCTTTGAATCGAAATGTTCGGTTGTCAACAACAACATAAGTGAAACATTTATGGATAGATCTTAGCAGTAAGAGATAGCCAAGTTATCAGCATACTTAAAACCATTAAAATTCATGATGATAAAGGGGCATGCAGATAAAAGAGAATGTGTGCATGGTTGAAAGTTTGATGTTGCACCCAGGATTATGGAAAAATTGGAGAAGAATATGAAATATGTAATGTAGTGGAGAATAGTTTCGAATGGTAATGGAGTATATGAAGTTTCCAAAGGTGATGGCAAGCATATTATAAGGATTGGTAGACACCACTCATATAGTTGACCATGAGAGCTTTAAGGACATCTTTGCAAGCATGCTATAAACATTATTCACCATTCCAAGCAACGGTCAGAGGCATTTGTGGATGACTAGTAGAAGATATCCAATTCCTAGCATTGTATGAGCATATGTTGCAACTTATTAGAGGTTAAATTTTCTAGCCACCTATTGATGCAGAACTAATAAACCCCCTACCCAAAAGAGATATGCCATAAAGACCTAAAATAGTTAGAAGGAGAGGAATAAATGAGCCTATTAAGTTGAAAAATCCAAACAAATTGAATCAAAATGATCAAGTATAAACATGTAAAAAAATGTGGCAATTCTAGCCACAATGCCAAAAAATGTATGATTCAAGGCTCATCTTAACCTGCTTAACAATCTCCAAAGGTGTAAAATATTCTTTGATTACCATGCATTCTTTATATATCTAGTGATCATTTATGAAATTATTTTATTCATATTTATTAAGTCATCTTCGAGATCTCTTCACAAGCTGAACATATTGTTGTGGCAAGTCAAGAAAGCAATATTGTAAGTATATGACCATTAATGACATTAAAGATTACTTTTACAAATGAATAATGTTAATGATATGTTTGTTTGTAGGTTGGTAGCTCTTTGTATAATAGTAAACAAAAATTTAGAGAAGTTGATCCATATTCATTCCAGTTGTCTTTTGAACCAAGAGGTTTAAGGCTCGAAGGACAACCTATTATAACTTCTCAACAATTACAAACTAAAGCAATGAGGAGGAGATCATCAATGAATCAACCAATACACGATCACCCTTCTCAATCAAGTGCAAATGAGGGAAGCAATGTGGTTAATTCACATACTTTACATTAATATTGTTTATGTGTTGTTGAAACTTTAGTTAATACATCTAATCACTTCTATATATGGACAAATAGATCCAATCACTTTTGTCTATAGATAGATTATGATATAATCACTTGTGTATATGCTACTCCAATTATTTATTATTATATAAATTACTTTTGTATATACTACTCCAATTAATTATTCTTATATAATTTTGTATATACTGCTCCAATTGTTTATTGTAATATAATCACTTTTGTATATACCCTCTAACTGTTTATTGTGATATAATCACTTTTGTATATACTTGTTGATAATTTTTTCAACTATCAATTAGGCATCTTTAAGGCAATTTCATGAATAACAAAACAATAAAGACAAAATACAATGCACAATATATTATAACTTAGTTGAAATGAGGATTTTTCATTCTTTATAATTTAAGATTTAAACAAGATACTACAATTTAGTTTAAGATGGCCACAACAAACCACGTTATAACACTCAACATAAGTACAAAAACCCTTATTATGATAATCACTAAAACAAATTTAAGCTTATTTTTCTCTTTTTCCAACAAAACAATATCTTCTTTAATTAGCTTTATTTGTTCCTCAACTTTCAACGATGAACATGATTTAATTGTGGTTTGTTGAGCCTTCTTCTTTATCATACCTAGTTTTTTCTTCAACTTATGAATTACTTCAACAACTCTTTACTTAAATTTGTCATGGTACCACTTAAAAAAAAGCACATCTTTCAACCTAAAAGATAATTAATAATTCAAAAGAAAAATATTAAACTTTTATACGAACAAGTTTACCTTATCGAAACATAAACTTACAGGATTAGCCAACCATAAAATCTTCTTCTTGGGTTATTATCACTGCATGAAGTTCTTAACGGAGCTCTTAAATCACAATAACACACCAAATAATTTTATTTGGATTTAATATAGTATTATTTGAAGACGTAGCGTCTATATCTTTAAGTAGTCGCAACAAAATTATATTAATACTTTTAGTACTCCTAATTAATCAACTATTCTTAAAACATGAACTCATATAACAAAAAGCAGCTATTCACCTATTCACCCATCCACAAGAATGCCTATTTAACATTCACAATTCAACAAAATATTTTGGAGAGATATAACTCAAAGAATAAATGGTAGGCATCATTGGAAGGTAAAATCCAAAGTCATAAAGATTGTTAACTTTTCAAGTTGATTACATTAAGAGTCAGTACAGTATAATGAGGACTATAGAATTTGGTTGGACCTACCATGGAATTTTTTGTATATTTAAAAAGCAACCCAATTTATATAATATTAACAATCTAAATTTGACTATAGAATCACTATAAACATATGGTGTTGTAAGTACAAAGAAGTGGATTTGATTAGTCTCATTCCATGAAAATGGTAAAAAAAAAATTAAAGAAAAAAAACACACCACTTAAAACTAAGTCATGTTATAAATCTCCCAATTTATTCATCATATTTCTTTATCGTCCAACTTGCATGAAAGCTACAAATAAGAAAAATCATTCGACCATGTCCAACATACTAAAATAGTAGAGAAAGCAAAGGTGGAAACAATATACAGTAAAATCGACAACATGCTTTATGAAGTGCATAAATCTATGGTTCGATATTAATAAATGATTTCATCAAAAATAGGGCATACTATCTTAGATTATCTGTTGTCAACCAACTTCCTTCACTATCATTAAAATTTAATAAACACAATACACAATTGGACTATTTTATAACAATGTTATTTTGTAACAATGTTATTGTTATGTAATCACCCAATATTCTTGTTGCCAGTAGCAATTATCCTTTCAATCTACAGAAGCAAAGGCATCACAATTCTTTGCAACCATGTAGCATCACAAGAAGTCACAAATTCAACTTTCATGCTCAAACCAATTATCAAATATTGATTAATATGTAATTAATTGAACACTACTTGATTGAGAGATGCAACACCAAAATATATTCACATTCAAATTTAAAATGAAGACACATCATATGAGGGTATAAAGAACTATAAATCAAAAGATTAGACTCCATGGCATTGTCTCAGAGCTGCACTCAAATAGAGAAGATGGAACAAATGATGAAGAAACTTGATCATTATATTATAATGAAGCATATTAAATTGTTCCTACACCACAACACATATAAAATAACTCCATTACAGATCAACGCTTATACTCCACCCAAGACTTTATTCTCAATAAGATCATAACACAAGTTTTCAATGAAGTTGATCATTTCTTGAATTGGAAAGCTTAAATCCTTATTTTATGACACGACTCTCATCTGACTTATAGACTATTCCTCAACTTAAATTGTTTAATTTTCAATTACCAATAACCTAACAATCCTAACTTGCAATACTGATGCAACGCCCCAATTGTGGAGGCATTTAGAGATCTGAAGATAGAATTCTCACGTCTCACGCTAATTATGAGTTAGTTTGGTTTGTTTAAGTTTGGAATTCCTATATATGATTAAAAGTTTTTATTATTCTTCCAAATGCTACATGTCAATCATATATATACAATCCCGTCATTATCTTTCACATGCTTGACAAAATTTCGCCACATTTGACATGAGAAAATGCGTATAACATCTTTTTTCACAAAGCCATCCTATCTTTCTAGCATGAAATAATGTGGTAATATTAGAAATAGTAACTTTTTTCACCTCGGCGGTGGCATTAATCCTCAATGCTTAGGATGTGGTAGACGAAGTGATTTTAATGGCAGACGTGGTGATGATTGTGGTGATACAAGAACAACAATCGTTCCACATAGATTGGTGATACATGAACATTAATCTTCCAGGTGGTGGCGGCGGCGATACAGGTTAGAGATTGTTATTTGTTGAAGAAAATCAAGAGGAAGAATGTTATAGATTAGGGATTAAAGAGAATCAGGGATTGAGGGAGAAGGAAGAATGTTACGTTTATTGCTTCAAAACGGTGAGCAATAGAGAAGGGAAGAGCTCCAAACGCAACGTTTAAATGGAAACGGGCCTCACATCCATGTAAACTCAACCTCCCAAATGCACTGTTTAAATAGAAATGAGACTTACTTTCATTTAAACTCAGGCTCCCAAACGCACCGTTTAAATGGAAGTAAGTCAAATGAAAGTGGGATCTACTTCCATTTAACTTTAAACTTCCAAATGGATCGTTTAACCTCATATGATACCCACTTCTATCTTAAATAAAAAATTCACGTCATCATCGTGATTAATAAAAAAATGCAAATCTATAAAAGAAATTTCATGTTAGTTGTTTGATCTAGTTAATGACTATTTTAAACGGTTTTTAAAATATTATGGTTCATTTTGAATGCACAAAAATGTTGAGATCTAACTCAAATTTTAGTGTTAACATTGGGAATTAAATTGCTCTTTGGCATTTAAATTCCAAACTTCCATACTTGAACCAGTAGAAAACAATTACGAATGCTTTTAAACAAAGATGAAGGAAAATCCTCACAACTTATTTGATGGGCTAAATAGAGCAGCGTGAACTTTATACTAAAAAAGAATCTTAATCCAAGTAATATGTAGCAGAAGCAAATGTGACAAGTGGTTTATAACTTCAAATAAGGATAAATTTTAGCAATGTGTCAAGGAACTGCACCAAATGAATACATCTCATAACCTAGTACCTCCAAGACAAGTCTTGCTGGATTGAGACAGATTTTGCAACCCCGATAACTCATATTTTGAAAACTTGAGGACAGTCTTCAATGGATAGGAATTCCAGTTGCATGATCCAACAAGAGGCTTCAGTCCATCATCTGTTACACAAAAACATTTTCTTAAGTGTAATGAGCATAAGCGAGGGAAGTGGTTCACAAGCTGCAGCCCTTCACCACTGATCTCTTGACATTTAACAAGCTTCAAGGTTTCAAGATGTTGGGCAGAACAAAGAGCTTCCATCCCAATGTCGTTAAAGGAATACACATGGTCAAGTGTATGCCATCAAATTGGGCACACCTTAATAAACATAAGGATCCCATTCAATGTAAATGATGAAAAAGAGGGAAACTCCCCATCAGAAATGATAAGCTGATGGATTCAAGCATTGAACAATTATAAGCAATTGTTCGAAGATTATCATTGGTTAGCCTCAATAGGTTTTCATCAAAAGAGGCAAGGAGAAATCAGAAGGAAATCAAAGTGAAATTGACCGAAGACTGCTTACATTTTGAGCTAAGCATATTATATCATAGTCCCTCACACCAACACACATATCTAAATGAATCTTCTCCAAATTCTTACATTTCCCCAAAATGCATGCTAGACCTCTTCCTGGGCTTATGATGCAATTCATCAGGCTTAACTCCAGCATGGATTCACATAGGACCCATTGCTTCTGTCATCGACCAACAACTAGCCAATCATATACCTTCATATATTTATAGTTAGGATCTACCTCAAGTTGTAATCTTTTTAATTTTTTGTAGCTAAATCCTAGCTTAATCAAATCTCCTTCCCCAATGGCTCTATAGTTTTTGACCAAAAGGTCCTCAAGTGTTTGGAGCTTCCCAAGATGTTCAAGCTGTTTAACAATAGTAACATTAAGACATCAAATAAAGTGAAGAATGGAGAGACTTTTGCAGCCCACAACAAGAGATAATATGCCACAACCATTAATTCTTAGAGTAAAATTCAACTTTAGGGCAGAAAGCTTGGAACAAGAGGATAATTGACGAAGGCCAACGTCTCTAATGAAAATGCAATAGCTTAATGTGGGATCAGTCAGACAAGGGCAGCTGTTAGCGAGAATAGCAAGTCCTTGGTCATCTAACTGTTTTTCCAGCTTGGAATTCCATATAGCATATGTTATTTCCAGTTTAAACAAGTTGGGAAATCAATTCTAGAGGGAGGTTAGAGCATGATTTGTAGGATCTAATCCACAACCAACCCGTAGACATTGTCTCTGTTCATTATCTAGATTAAAGAAGCGCTTACATGCTAATGAAGTAGAGTTTTGATCAAAAGTCTTATTGACCCTACTCAAGATCTCCCAAAACCAATTGCTTTGGCAAATCATCCATTGAAAGCAACTTTCATTTTCTCCTGCACAAGGAAAATTTAACAAGAAAAGAAAATTCATCTGAGAAGCAATACCAAATTAAGAATACAATAAACGCAAAGTCATTTTTCGTATATCATTCACCCACATCCTTGATTCAAGAAAAAATAATCGAACACAATATTTGCAATTTCTAGATGAAGAACAAGAAAATTAGTTAATATGTAGAAACTAAAAACCTATCATAGTTTTGACGCTTGCAAAGGGTACATCTTGAAGTTTTACCTCTTAAATTGAAATAAAACGGGTCGTATGCAACAATTAATCAACCTAAACTAAAGAATCTACTTATTTCTATGCTGAAAGAGATGAATTACCACATCAAAGCCTTGTTGAAACTAGTCTTTGTGACTATCTTCACCTTCTTCGTGAATTTTCTCACCAACTTCCACCAACGTTAAACCTATTCTCTCACCTTTCACTTGCTACTCTCATTATGTTGTCTTCTTTATTGCCACAAGAAAACCTAAACTTTCTAACCTCGATGTTGTTGTACGTGGGTTGTATGAGATGTTAGGGATTTTTGGTGTTCTCGAAGAGCTTAAAGAATTTGAAACTAAATCAAGTAAGTTAATGCTTTAATCATTATGGGTAGTGTTAAATGAAACTAATATGATGAGTAATTTGAGATTGATGCCTTGATCATGAAATGTATATGTGTTAGCTGTGAGTGATGAAATGAATACACTGATGTCTTGCTTTTATATTTATGATTATTAATGATTCATAAATTAATGTAGAGATGATTTAGGGTTAGAATGAATCCTAAACTCATGTAAAAAGAAGTGCAGTAAATTGATGAATGAAGGGATATTGTCATGTTCTATTTTTATGAATAAAAATGTGGATTATTAGTTGTTTTAGAAATGGATTAGATTGCGTATTGAAGTTAAAGAAAAGGAAAGTATAGTATCTTGAAAAGAGAAGAACCTGGATGAAAGTTTAGAGACAAATTGACAATGGATTTTAAAATGTGCTAGAATATATTAGCTGTAACATTTTCTATTGGATAAGCTTCTGTATTGTAGCGATAACTTGACCTGTAGATATCCAAAGGTATAATTTTTTAGGGATTAAATTAGAGACATATAGCTACATTTTTTATGAAGACATCGAATTCAAATTATGTCTTTAAGAGTTTCAAATTTTGATTTTAAGTTGAGTACTTAGTGCAGTGCAGTTTGAGAACATTATGTAGTTTTATGATGTCTTGAAATGAGATAAATTAAGGTAATATTTAGGAATGAAATGAAGGTGAAAAATGAAGTATTAACATATGCAGATAAATTTTGATGAAAGTGTATAAGAATATGTTCTATTTTGGTGTTTATGATCAAGCATGGATGTTGATTTGTTCTAGATGATATTGAACTGAAATTGAGGTATACAAGAAGAAGTTATCAACTTAAAATGATGAATGTTGAATACGAATTGTTTGATACTTATGAGTGAGATATGTTATGGAAAAAGCATAGAATTTTATTAATGATGAGATTTAGTTGAAAATGATGAATCAAATGAGTTGAGGTTTAAGAGTTCAATGAAATCAATTTAATGGTTGAATTGGTATGAAATGATGTTGTATTAAAGAAGGTGAATTCGGGAAGATTAAAAGTGAAAATGATGTTAGAATATATGTAGAAATCGTCAGAAATGTTGTTAAGTGAGATATGCTTCTCACATGTCCCTTAGGCGGACTTCAGGTCCGCTGGACGGACCTTCTCGGGTCTACAAAACTTCCTAGCCCTGTTTATGTCCGTTTGGAGGGTCGTATGTCCATTGAGCAGACATTCCCGATAAACTTATATAAAATTGTGATTTTGACCATTTAGACGACAAAATCTCTCTTTAGGATCTTCATGAAAGTTGTAGAATTTGAAGTCTTCTTCGAAAGCATCTAGAATGACATTAATCTGACATCTAAAGCAAAAGTTATGCCTTTTGTCCCAAGATCATATATATTTATAAATGATTGACTTAATAATGTTTTCCTATGAGGTATTAAGGGTTAGTGTGATCTTAAATGAGCCTAGTTAATGATGAATTGAGCGATTAAAGTAAGGAAAGTGTATTAGATATTATAGAATGATTTAAAGATCATGTTAATTGGTTATGAGATGCATACTAAGAAAATTTACCCAAGATTATTATTGAACATGCCTTGTACATAATCCATATACATATATGTGCATAAATGAATGCTTACAATTGTGTAAAGTTATGAAATGTATAAATTTGTATGTATGGCATGATTTAGAAGACCATATCGAGCGATAACATTCAGACGTTACCGGGACTTCGAGGCAATAGCTTTCTAGAGCAAACTATGAGTAAATTAGACGGTCTTACTTAATTAATTGTTATTTTAAATTCTATATTGAATTATTTTGTGAAATTGATTGTGTTGATTCCAGACATTGAATGTTCGAGGCATTTGATGCATGAATGACATATTGAAAGTATTCCTTGTATGTGAATTTGACAAAGTAAACGATTCTCAACGTATATGTTGAATATCAGACCAAGGTCCAATGACAACTGTGAATGAGACTGTGAATGTGATTGATTGAAAACAATGATTGATTGATTATGTGTGGTATATTGCATTACATGAATGGATGATCAGATAATGAAAGTTGTGATCTGAGTAGCCACAAAAAAAAGAGCTTAAAGCTCAAAATGTGATTAAGAGCCAAAGACTCGCTATGTATAATGAGCCCTATATCTCCAATAGATAAAGGACAATTATAAATGAGTTCGGTATCCATAATGGATACGGGACAGTTATGAACACTTAATCACAACAACGTAATAATCGGAAATGAGCCTCATGAGCATTGCATGTACATTTAATATGTATGTTTGAATGATTGAAATGTACTGTTGACTTGTATTTGAATGAGAACGTAAAAATTGTGAACAAAGTGTTATGTAATGCTGCGTGATGATAAATAAAATGATGTGAATTATGTGGTTATTTAAATTGAGTGAACTATCAATGATGGTTTACCTCACTGAGTTCGTAACTCACCAAAATTATAATATTGATATTTCAGGATCGAGAGAAGACACTAGTGACAAGGTGACTCTATAAGTAGCATAGTTTTTATATTTTTGATAAAAGAAATGACTCAAAAGTTGATCAACTATGACTGAAGAATCTAGTTAGAAATTTTTGAAAAATACCTCATATATGTAGTGTGTTCTGAAATTAATCTTGATAATGTACATATTTGGTTGATGTCTTAAAACTAAAATGTATATTCGGTTCTTATGAAATGAAATGAGGAATTTGAGTTTTTAAATATTGTGACATTTATGTATTAATGATGATGTCATGAATAAGATGTGAGTACTATGTGAGTGCTCTAACTTGTCACCCTTGTGGAGTACGTATTCGGATATCACTCAGGATGTCGAATACGTGTCATATGAGAGTGACATGTTACACTTTCAGCTTAGCCAATGCTCTGTCAACATTTTAGAGTCTAATGAATAAGTTATTTAAATCATATCTTCAGCGCTTCATACCGATATTTTTCGACCACATCTTAATTTATAGTCAATCCTTGCATTTACATATGGAACACCTATGACAATGGAAACGCTGAAAGCCAATCAATTATATTTATGAGGAAGCAACTGTGCGTTTGGAGGGAGGCAAATTGAATACCTGGATTATACCACATTAGAGGAGGGAGTAGCTACGGATGAAAGTAAGGTGAAAATGATAAGAGATTGACGAAACCGAAAAACTTGAAGGAACTTAGTTTTCTGGGAATTATAGGATAGTACAGGAGAATTATCAAAGGATATGGGTTGATTGTGAGGCCACTAACATAATTAATAAAGAAAAAAAAAACTCATCATAATAGAACCGGCAACAAAAAGAAAACGAAGTTTTCAAGAAGTTAAAAAAAGTGATCACTACAATGTCGATTTTGGCATTTCCTGACTTCTCAAAACCTTTTATTGTGGACGCTGACGCTAGTTGGTTGGGCATCAAAGCAGTGTTACAACAAGAATATCGTCTCATCACCTATCTTAGCAAAACACTAGCTCCAAAGCATCAAGGACTATTGACATATAAAAAACAATTTCTGACTGTGATCAAAGCAATCAAACAGTGGCAGCACTATCTCAGCCTCAAAACCCTTCCAACAATCATGGCTTCCTTTAGGGTATGATTTTGAAGTCCAATATCAGTGTGAAAAAGGAAAATATAGTTGTTAGTGTCTTGTCCAGATTCACTAGTTTTGAATTGCTAATGATATCATTATCATATATACGAGGGAGTTAATGGAAGAGATAAAAACAACTGGGAAACGGATCAAACTGGACAAGATTTGATTAAGAAACTATTGAATGGATAAATCAGTTAATAGCTAAAGTACTCGTCCCAGTTAATGGAAACTTGGACAGAGTCGTTTCTTTTAACATTTCGCCCAGTCTCTCACTCTCTAGTATTTAATTTTGGTCTTGTAACTTGGATTATCCTGGAGACCAAGTTTTGAGATAACGAAGCAGTATGAATCCCAGTCAGTTCTTCTGAGATACTTCAACAACTTCTTCCTTTCCTGCATCATCGCTTGAAGACCCCTTCGTGAATGCTTATCCTAATACACCAAAATATAATAGAATCAAATCAAACCACAGGCACTGCAACAACAGAAGAAGGGCCAAACAAGGACTGTTCATTTGAAAGACAACCCATCAAAAGAATTGATAAAATACCCAGCTTAAAAAAGGGAGATCAAGTTAGGGTGCTTCTGATCTCTTATAATAGGTAGATGCAGGTCAACTAAAATCATTTAAAATGTAAATATCTTGAAATGCCAATATAAAAGCTGATTTGATCATTTAACCTTCTTGTGCAAGACTGATGCTAGATGCTTGATCTTAGTTGTGAGTTGTGCCACTGCAAAAAAAGGATGATAATAAATCAGAATAGAAGTTCAGATACACCAGAGTTCATAATTTGCTAAAAGATCCCATTATACATTCTTTTTAAATTCATTCTCTCCATGCAGGTGATATCTTAAGCAACATGTTAGTTGAAAATGAAATATAACCATAACCATAATGGGGGGCATGACTAATTTCTTACACTTAGTTGAGCTGAATGATTTAAATTGCAACCTATCCCTAGTACATGTTATGAGGTTAGCTCATAATGAGCTTGCTCGTCCACGTCTACTACATGTTCATCAATATCAGGCAAATTGTAATAAGCCCTAGGTAAAGTCTTTACCTTGAACACGTGCAGATCCACAATCTGATTCCGACATTTTAAATTTGTCTCTTACTTTTGCAAGTTCAATTTTCAATTTCTCGGCAGAAGACATGTTATCTGGGTGGAAATACTGCATGAAGCATAAATATCACAAAATGTAAAAATCTCACGAGCTAGTCATTGTGGTAGCAAAATGAACATATCTTCCTAGAATGAAAAAGAAATCGAGCTTTCCAATTTCTATAAGAATTATAATAGAGAAAGAAAAGGCCACAAATGCATAGAGGCGGCAGCACAAGATTGCATAGTATTTTGGTGATACATGACATATTCAGAACGTAAAAATAATCACCTTGAACAAAGTTTTGCTAGGATAGACAAGGACCTATCTGTTTACCGCTGAAAAATGGACTATGAAACGTTGGATATCATTTTTATGAACTATCTAAATGAACGTTCTGATTTCATATGACACAGTTAGTGAAATCAAGGTAACAAGCATAATAAGCCCATAAACTCAGTACTGGATGAGCAGACTTGGGAATAACCAGACGAATAGCTAAGCCACTAATGAGAGAAAATCTGTACTTGCCTTCTCCACCAAGTTCTCCTTTGGAGGAAGCAGCATAAATTCTGGAGTTGTGCCTAACTGACCCAAGACAGCCAGGCTCTGGTCTGAAACAGTTATTTAATCAGTGATGGAGGACAACATACATCATCCCTAGAATATGAAAACTAGATCTGGTAAGATCCAATGAAGTAGTATTCCTTCTACAAAAAGACGATCAACTCTAGGAATTATATTGCATTTTGGTGGTGCCTAATTACCATCGAGGAGGGTAATCAATAGGTTTAATTCAATACCATGATTCCACTTAGAGGCTTCAACTTATTCAACATAGATCCAAGGTTTAGAAGTTTGGAGAATCACCTTAACATAACCCAGAAAACATTCCAAACAAATAACAGTATCATTCCAACGTGATGATCAAGATATAGACTCCAGCCTAATAATATAGCTTCTTTGTTCACTTTTTTATTGGACACAATCACAGATATTTTGAAGAGAGAAAGATAATAGGATAATTGTTTTCATTTTGATAAACATATTGTGAATTTAGGTAAACAGCTAAACATTCTAACAATCCTTGAAATTACACATCAAAATCAGAATATATACTTTCAAGTTCAATTTTTCGTTTTTATTTTTTTTCCAATCTTCAGTCAATTGGGGGAGGGAAAGCCATAGAGTACTCATCTCTCTGTCGGTAGAAAACTCAAAATCTCAATGATATTTAAATTAAACTTTCTCTTTTCGCCTTAAGCATTCAATGAATAGCACAAGGAAGAACTTCCTATCATGCCCAATCAATTATCCTCCATATTCCCAAGGTCAAAACTAACTTTAAGCTAGTTAATCATCAAATCATGCAAATATCACCAAAAACCTCAGAAAGTAATTCCACATTCTACATAAGTAACTAGCAAAACTCATTCGCTTGCAATTATCAATTATAACTCATTTAAGAATTAGCATAAC
>JANTNU010000001.1:14453559-14467459 GCA_024752395.1 Erythroxylum havanense
TGTTATAATGCTTTGTTTATTTTTTATTATTCTTCGTGTTCTATAGCTTGAATAAGTGAAAATTATAGTTTCATGGAATCTACCCGTCTGTGGAATATGCAGTTAAGATTGTGTTGGCTTGGAATGATGTTAATTTAAACATGAATAGAAGACATTTTGGTATTGGAACTTTAGCTACCGAATCCCGTGCTCGCCAAAATCAACATCTAAGAATTAAAAGATTTATTCATGGGGACAAGAATTTTATTAGCTACCCAATCTCAACATCTAAGAATTCAAAGATTTATCCATGCGGACAAGAATTTTATTAGCTACATTTATGATTTAAGAAATATATAAATAAAGTAAAATAGATGTTATATTAAGGACATAAAACTTTTTTCTCCATCCATTACCAGTGATAAGGTCAAATAGGAAGAATTTTTGGATTAAAATTTTTAGGACAATAACTTATATGTATGTGGAATGTAGAAAGAGAACAATTCGAAAAAGAAGAATTTTCTGTAGTTTTATGTCTAAACTATTACACAATTAAGGAAAATTACATCCTTAAAAATATGTCATAAATGATTACGTGCTTCATTTGCATACGTTAAATGTATGTTTTATACATTATACAGTTTTAACACCCTCCTTCTGTGCAAACTCAAGGTGATAAGAAGTTGGATGTCTTTATTTAAAAAAAAAAAAAAATCATCGAGGCAGATGTAATTTGGTAAAAATGTCTAAAATTCGTGACTATGATAAAGTAAGAATAAGTCAGATAATGCCTTGAAGAACATGATAGCACACAAGGTGACAATCAATCTCATTATGTTTTGTACACATGAAAGATATCATTATAAGGAATTTATATAGTACTAGGATTATTACAAAGGAGAAGAATTGCAGGATAAAAGGAAACATTCATATCTTGAAGCAACCAACGTAGGTAAAGGAGTTTAAAAGTTGTCTACAAGAGCTCAGTATTATGCTTTCATGCTAGAGTCAAGAGATAACTATTTATTTCTTGTTGCACCATGAAATAAGGGACGTAAAAAAGAAGAAAAATAACCAGTAATGGAGTGGCGATCAATAGAGATGATAACTAGTAGTGGAGAGGCAATCAGTTGGATCTTCAACCCAAGTAACATTAGAGTATGCTAATAACTCTAGTGGAGATGAATAACATAAGTGAAGATCATGAAATGAGTTCCTTAAATGTAGTGAAGGATACAAAGAATAATAGAAAAGTGAGTAGTATAAGGTACTGACATAAATTGATTGATTATGTGTATGACAAAAACAATATTGGCAACTAATTGGCAATAAAAAGTATTGATAGTTAGGAGAGTTCTATTAGCAGCAAAAGAATGAACATTGGCTTCGAGTAGGGTTGTAATAGTCTTACTATCATTGATACTAGCACAAGAGATATATCAGTGTCATATTTTTGATGTGATAGATAATATCCAAATGTATTAGAAAAAACTTAAAAACCTAAAAAATAAGGCAAATTGTCTAAATCCTTTATCTCAAACTAATAATGTAAAAAGAATTTGATAGTGAAAATTTCTTAATTATCATCGTAATTTATTATTATATCATCAACATAGAGGTGAAGAAGAGTGTACCCTTGAGACGTTTTGGTAATAAACAATACATGTTCATAGGAGCTAGACCCAAAGCTAAGAAGACCAATACAGGAGCTAAATTTGCCAAACATGCTTAAAGAGCTTGTTTTATTCTATATAAGGTTTCGTAAAAGTGACAAACTTTATTATATGAATGAAATCATAACTAGGTGGAATTTGTATGTACACTTCTTTTGTAAGATTACTATTAAGGAAGGCATTCTTGATGTACATCAAAAATAAAGGCCAATGGTTGCTAGCAACAATTACAATAAGACTACATACTAAGGCTACATGAATTATAGAGACAAATGTCTCCTCATAGTCAATATCATACTTTTGGGTGACTCATTCAACAGTCAATTAGGCTTTGTATCTTTTAACTGACCTTTCATCTTGAGTCTTGATTTTATATACCTATTTGCAACTAATAATAGATTTTTCTAAAGGTAAAGTAATCAAATCTCAAGGATCGGTAATACTGAGTGCCTATAGTTATTTTATCATTACTTTCTTCCATATAGGGTAAAATCTTGCCTTATGACAGGTTTGCAATTCAATTAGAGAGAGATAATAGATGAATAAACATGAAAATCTCAAAGATGGAAAAAAAGTGAGTTACTCGATTGGTACATTGACAAATGACTTAATGTGAAAGAAGTTAGGATGATTTACTAGATGGAGAAAGATTGTTTAAAGGAGGTGGTGGATCCATGATTGATAGAGAAGCATACTAGGCTTATGTTATGCCAAGCTACTAGAATTATTAGAAATTTATCCTATAAGAGAAATATTATGAAACAAGGTGTTAGTCCTTATTGGAACTCAGGCAGAGGGTGAATTGGGTGTTTATAAGATTTTAATAATTTTTCTAACCAAATTACTATGTTAACAATAACTAATATAAATAAGAACGGGGCAAATACTTAATGTAAATCAATCAAACAATTAAACAATAGTTTAAAGATGATAGGAAAGAGAGATGTAAACTGATTTATAATGGTTTGAAAAATAACCCTCGCATACGTCCACTTCTAAAAATCTTCTTGGAATTTCATTATAATCTTCATTCAAGGTGAAGAATAACCTTTGTATAATCTTTCTCAATAAAGAGGAACCCTTCTTACAATTTTTTTCTAAAGTGAAGATTATCTCAATATCACTTTAATCATCTCCAAGTATGTTAATATATCCCTTAAACCAAATATTACAACTTAAAATAGCTCACTTTATCACTTGATAACTCCAAAATGGCTCTCTCACATAAATATGACATAATGGTACTTAAATGATTTAAAAACACTTTGAAATCAGTTTATACAACACCAAAACCTTATTAATTTTAAAACTAATGAGAAAACACATATTTATAGTGTTTTGGGACCCCAAATAACCGTTAGGAGCCTTAACGATTTTCGCACTTGAAAGACCACCCTCTTTCATGTTTTTAGTTAGATGCTCTCTTCCTCTTCTCCTCACCGTTGACACCCTCACACAACCTTCATAACCTTGAATTTTGCCAAAATGTCTATAGCCTTCATCTTGTAAATTGAAACATTTAATCCCATCTTGTTCTTAATGTATGTTGGATGCTTGGGAGACTTGCTTAGCTTGTTTATTGAGGAAATCTTGAGACAAAAAAGTAAGTATTTGATTACCTTATTGACTTATATGTGAGCATAACATCTATAAGGATTGGTTAGGGATGAATTGAGATGAATTGCATGTCAGGATGAAGATGAGATGTGTTAGAATTTGATGAATGAATGTATGATTTCTGTTTTGTTTTTTATGCTTGAAAATAGTGGATTATATTGATGGTTTAAGTTGAGATTTGAAGTATAAATGATGATGTAACTATGCAGAAAAATGGATATATTAGGAGTGTTCCAAAAATTGATAAGTCAGGGTTATATGTATGAAGCTAAATGATAGTTCTGTTTTGATCATGATGTATGAAAGACTATCATTTATGAGTTATCAATTGAATAATTTTGAGTTGGAATTGGTTATAGAAATTGATGAGGAAATGAATTATAATTTAGGTATAATTGAGGTATGATCAATAGATTAGTATGACGGTGTTAAAATTTGGAAAAAGATTAAATGAAAGGGATGGTGAATCGTCTGTTCACCCATTCGACGATCGTAGAAGTAGCATGAGCTTCTACCCAAGATCGTGGGAAATGCCCTAGAGAAGAAAAGGTTATGTTTTGTCTTTCCACGATCATGGAAAGGTAACCACAATTGTAGGAAATACTTGGGAAGTGAAAAACTCTATTTTGTTTGATTATTGAACCAACTAAGGATAAGTTACTATACTTTAGTATATTTGGATTTGATTAAGGTTTGAAATGAACATGGAAGGTTGTTTGATTGATTGATTCAGGGCTTGATAAGTTTAAGTTGATAATGATGTTAGAATTTAGGAATGGATTGTTTGATATCAATGCATATAAATTTGGGAATTATGAGTTGTTAAAGAAATGAAGGTGTTCTTATGAATGCAAATGTGATGCAAGGGATATAATTCATAAATTAGGTATGATTGAATGAGAATTGGGAATTTGCGTAAGTATGGAATGTTAGGACGTGATGAATAAATGTTTGATTGAATGAATTTAATGTAACGAGATGTCTTAAGGCATTGATTATCTAATCACCAATAAGTTATATACAAACTATAATGAATGAATGAGCAAGATTTATGAATAAGGATACATATTCGGGCAAATCAATTGAGCATGCATTGAACATAATGCATACACATATGTATGATTGAGTATTCATTTAATTAAACGAGTTAGTAACGTATACATATGTGTGTATTGCATAATATAGGAGCACAAATTGACCGACGACATCTAGACATTCCCAGATTGTCGAAGCAATAGCTATCAGAAGCTTACTATGAGTCAACCTAGATGTTCTCTTACCATAATCTAGTTGCTTTGTTTAAAATTCAGTTATTAAATTGCTACTAATGTGATTGTGATAATTCCAGACCATCAATTGTCTGAGGAGAATGATATTCGGGAATGTATTGGAAGTATTTTGTAAATGTATGTGAATATGGAAATATGTGTTCTCAACTGAATGTTGAATGTCATACTTAGATCCGAAGAATGCGATATAAGACTGGAGTATATTGAATGTGAAATAATGAATGCATCATATGTGAATTGTTGCATCTTGAAATGTATGAACAGATAAAGGGGTTGTGACCGGAGTGACCTAAGTAAAAAGAACTTAAAGCTCATAAATGTGGACAACGAGCCGCAAACTCAGTTATCAATGAGCCCAGTATCCATAATGGTTATAGGACAATATATAAAATGAGCCCGATATACATAAAGGATATGGGATAGTTAAATAAGCACTCGGTCACAACAAAATAAAAATAGAAACGAGTCTCATGTGCATTTGCATCTAGATCTTTACATATGTTTATGAGAATGACTTCAAATAAATGTTGAATGTGTTGATGATATATATATGAATTTGGATGAGATGTTATACTGATTGAATTGTGTTTTATACATAAGATATTTATGTTCTGTTAAAGTAAGTACATCGATGAGGATTCACTCAATGAGTTTGCAAACTCATAAAAATTGCATTGTTAAGTTTCAAGTACCGAATAACCTAGTTTCTAAGACAATCTAGTAGCAACCTAGTATTGTCGATTTGGAGCAAGAATGGCTTAAAGATCAGTGAACTGACACTAAAGAGTCTAGATAGGATATTTTGGTGTAACATTCCACCTCATGTAAAATTCCCTATAAAGAGTGGCAAACTCTTAGATGTTGTTAGTAATATATATGTATGGATTATGTACTATAATGCTACAATGTATGTTCTTGTTTATGAATATAATGAGAAGCTTTATCTTCTTAAATACTTGTGTTATGTATGATGCCTTAATAAGTGAATGTAATTGCTCTAACATGTCATTCTTATAGGGTATATTCTTGGATAATCTATGGATGTTTGGGCATATGCACTATGGTAGTGGTGTGTTACATTTATGTTCCAATCTATTCCTTTTTCCTGAATGGATGAATTTAAATATGCTTAAGTACTTTCATACCCTATTGCACTAACACATTGACTCATAATTCAAATTACAATTATTTGCAATTATGGAACACTAGTCCCGAATTGATCTCATTAAGTAACTATAAGACAATAAAAGTAATATTATAAACAAAAAATGATGATTGATTTACAAAAAGTAATATATATATATATATATATACTTTGACGAATAGCAATGGGCATCTCAAAATCATCAGAAGCATCCTTATAAACATCCATTTATAAGCTTTAGAGATCTTGCATTTTCTTATGAATAACAATTATTGTAATAGCTAATAACCTTTCCCTATTAACTTTAGCTTTTCTTATCAAATTTGGTCTAAAGTAGACACTAGGATTCAAAAATGACCTAACTTCAAAAAAGGAAAGTAAAGTTATCTTTCTCATCAACCAAAACCCTAGAATTCTATATATAAAGACATGACTAGAGACTTGAGGGGAGAGCAGACATTAGAAGGTGATTTCTAGACGTGAAGTTCATTCTCCAAAGGTGATTTTGGTCCAGAGAAGTGAAAAACATGAAGATTTCATCAAAAGATCCATCGGAATACAAGATCAAGTCTCTATATCACGAGAATATTCGATATAAGACAATTAGGAAGATATAGAATTATGAACCCATTATTTTCAATATGTTTTTCTTTCAGTTTATGTTTGATTTCATGTTCAATAATATGTAACTAAACTTCCACTTAGAATTTAGGTTAGATGAACCTTATGTTAATACTTTGATATGATTTGATTATTTTATTAATGCAATTGGTTTGATTAATTGTTACGATCCAATTGCTTGTTTTATTTATGCTCTAATGATCTGAAATACTAGATCATTTGAGAAATCTTATGTTAAATAGATCCACAGTAATTGGAAGGAGTTGATTGCAACCCTAAAGATAGGATGACATAAATCTTCTATATTAAGGTCAAACCTAATAGAGGGATTGATAAAATGGTAACATAATTCTATAAAAGTTAACCTAAGTAATTCGATTAGAAACCTTAGGATTAGTTGTTAGTAGACTTAAGATTAGCTACTAGCATACCATAAGAGTCTCCATGGTCTAATAAATCAATAAAACAATTACATAATAAAAAATCAATATGTTAAAGGTTTTGGGGGATTCGAAACCTAGATACTAATCCTCGATATTGATAATTTCCTAAGTACTTCCTTAACTCTCTATTCAATTTCGTTACCTATTTTATTTTACTTGCCTTATTTTTAGTTTCTTTTCATTAAAAACCTAAAATCAATCCTTAGGCTAGATAATAAGGAAAGGGTAATTACTAATATTCATCATCTTTGTAAGATCAACTCGTACTTGCTAATACTAGCTACAGCTATGTCATGCATTTGTGTTATTACAATATTGACTAACTTAATCAAATAAGTCGATCAAGGAAATTCTTAAATACCAAATCAAGAGATATCCATTCAACTCCAACAATTACTTGCTGAAGGTAAATGGTTTTAAATAAATTTTAATTAAGGTATCCAAACCCTTATTAGAGAGAACGGGATATTCACTTATGTAAAAAAATGTTACAACTAATTAAAAATGAGCTGAAAAGGATGAAATACAACACATATATAACCTCTCAAGTAGCAGTAAACGAGGAAATAGATAATTTAGAAGAAATTCATATTGCACTTTGCACTAACCTCTAATGGAAGGAGTTATAAGAAAAAGAAAAATAGGTAATGTATAACTATAACAACTTGGTTAAGATCAATTTATCCTTGTTTGTAAAGAGATCTAGAGCAAATTGGATAAAACATGAAGATAAGAATGCACAATTATGTCACAAATCACTACAAAAAAAGGTAGAACAGCAACAAGATCACTTTAATGGTAAAGGAGAATAGAGAAGTGCTTAGGTCCAATGAGAGGGTACATGATGAAATATATAGCTTCTTTGCCAATTCCTTAAGGTCAAGCACTAATGTCATCTCTTCAATTAGAAAAATTAAGACCATTATGAATGAACAAACATTAAACCATATGAGAAGGCATTAATCAAACCAGTTCAAACTATTGAGGTGGAGAGAGTCCTAATCTCCTTGAACCCTAACAAATTTTCAAGCTCGATAGGTTTAATGCTAAGTTTTTCCAAAAAAATTGGAGACACTTAAAGATTATAGTAGTAGTGGAAGTAGTTTTAGATTTTTTTAAAGAAGGAAAAATGTCAAAAGAGTTCAACAAGACCTACATAACCCTTATTCGTGAGGTGTAATCTCCAAACTCCATAAAGGATTATTAACCAATTTCATGTTGTAATACAATATATAAAGTGATAGTAAAATACTTGCTAATAGGCTAAAACCAATATTGAGCCACCTAATTGATATGTCACAAAGAGTTTATATTCAAAGAAGATCAATAGGTGACAATATTTTGTTAATACAAGAACTATTGAAACAACTTAAGGAAAAATTTTCCTAGTAAATACACCTTAAAGTTGATTTTCAAAAGTCTTATGACTCCTTCGATTGGAGTTTTTAACTAACATTTTACAAGCATTTAGCTTCCCAATCTAGTTTATCCAGTAGATCACACAATGTATAAAAATAATGTCATATAGAGTTCTCATCAATGGAGAACTAACACGATTGATTACATGAATTAAGGGCCTAAGACAAGAAGTCCTTTGTCTCCTTACCTTTTCACCCTAGCTATGAAGGTAGTAGTGAGACTTATCAAGGGGATGATTAATAGAGATCAACATTTCAATTTTCACTCCAAATGCAAAAGATAGAGAATTATAAGCCTATCATTTGTTGATGACTTAATTCCGCTATCAAAAGCAAATCCAAGCTCAATATGCTTACTAATGACTATTCTCACCTTTTTTCAATCTCTTAACCATCAACAAATAGAAAAACCGGTTAATCATTTCATCTAGTGCTAAGTAAGTATTAGGTTGATTAGCTCAAATTTTAGTTATCAAACCTTCTAAGCCTCCAATCACCTATCTAAAGGTTTCCATGATCACTAAAAGGCCTACATATAAGCACCTCATGCCACTATTGGACAAGATCAAATTAAGGATATCAAGTTAGTGCTTGCAATTTTTATTTATAGTAGAAAGACTATAACTAATAAAATATATTCTCAACAATTTGTATGCATATTGAAGCTCACACATTTGGTTTCCTAGAATATTACCAAAAACATAGAGAAGATGTTGAGCAGCTTCCTATGGAGGGGAATGTTAAAGGAAGAGTTTATTCTAAAGTAATATGGAATGAAGATTGTAAGAGTATTAGGAAGAAGGACAAAGAATCCTTCTACTAAGAAAAATAAACCAAACTTTGATGATAAAAAGAGTATAGAGGCTTTTGACAGTTAAGGAATGGCTATGGTGTGATGGGTACCTACCTACTATACAAAGCATCAATAGTTCTGGCTAAATAATCCTAATCCTAATTTCTCTTAGATCATGACTTAAATATTCAAGCTCAAACAAAATTTTGGAGCTGAATTTAAGCATAAAGTGGGAAATGGGGTAGGAACACTTTTTTGAATGACAATTGGTGTAGCTTGGGACCATTGAAGGAGGTTCAAGTACTCACATCCCTAACAAAAATGATATTAGGTCATGTAACATTACCTAAAGCTATCAAATCTTATAGAAATTAGTTATCTAGTAGTATCTATATTCAATCAATACTTGTACAACTAGATCTATACAAGGAAGATGAGACTATATGGAGAAAAGGCAATAGAGAGTTCAACAAATTGTCATGTAAACAACAGCTAAAAGGTACTAGTTGTAAAGTCACACGTAGGAAGTTGGTGTGGTTTAAGGAAGCATATCCTAGGGCATCAATGGTGATGTGGTTAGCAATGAAGGGGAGACTTTTTACCCTTTCCTAAGTAAAGAAATTACTAAGAGTGTGGCATGTGTCTTGTGTAAACAAAATTAGGAGACCTTTGAACATTTGTTCTTCACATGTTCCTACTTACTACAAATATGAGAAATAATTAGGGACCTATGCTAACCCTAAATACCACATACCATATGGAACGACATAGTCCAATGATGATGCAATAATTTAAAAAGATAAGTAGTGAAATGGAAAATAATAATAATTGCCCTAAATAACATGGTATATAACATCTAGTTGGAGAGGAACAGGAACATATTAAAAAAAATGCAATGGGCGAGCAAACCTAAATCAATAGCATTTGAGAATGTATTTAAGCTCAACAAGTACATGAAGCATGCAACTCATAATCAATAGTGCATGGAGACTAACATTAGGCAATATGGAAGATAAATGCAAAATCAAAAGATTCCACCCTAAAAAAATGAAACAAAACATATTAGATCATAATACAAAGTTAGATACCACAAATTGAACAAAGAAGAATAAATTTACCTGAGAAGAGGGACGAAAAGCGATGGAGTATGGCACTAGAATCATAAATTAATGGTGGAAAAGGGAAACAGGCATCTCAGGATCAAAGGTGGAAATAGTACATTTGAATTTGGAACACAATAGCGGAAAGGGAACTTGTCGAGAAATCTATAACAACAATAACAGTAACAACAATTACATCCACTGAAAGTCTTGCTAAATTGCAAGGTCTGGAAAGGTTCAGTGATATGCAGTCTTATTCTTACCAAGTAGATAGCCTGTTTTTGATAAACTCACATTTAATACTGTTGGACCTCGAACTTTTCGTGAAAATTAGAAATTATAAAATGAAATTAAATAAGGAAATATAGTATGATTCTTTGAAATAAATGAAAATTATAAATGAATTTATGAGCTTTTGATAAAATGAAAGACAATTAGGTTTTCCTTCTTTTTGCCTATGTTTGATAAAAAGATTAGATATTGTGTATTGTGTTTGGATGTGGGAGATTGTGGTTAAGTGAAGTGCTGTACAGGTTGAAAAATTTGGCTAGTGACATTTTAGGGGAGATGATATCAAAATTTCCATAAAGAGCAGAAACTTTGACTGTATTTTTGACCCTCTTAGAGTATAGATTGTGGTTAGGTCGGCTGTGTTAGGTCCAGGCCCAGGTCCACGCGTCCACGACCCATTCGCAGGTGGAAACCTCCCATGCATATGTAAAGACCTACGTAAAGACCTAAACCTAGCATCTATTCCATATATAAGGTACTACTTCGCCATGATACAGGTACAAGATTAGAACCCTGACATTGTTTGTTTATAGCCACCAAAACCCTCACCAAAAGACTAACTTAAGTGTCGAAGGGGCCTGCCGGCTATCAACCCCCGACGTGCCTTGTGCTGTTTTGCAGGTATTCTCTTACTAAAGACAACCAATCTCATGGATCCAAACAGTAGCATCCTGCCTCACCAGAATCAGGTAGAACCAGTTGGCGCCCACCGGGGGGCTCGACATCAGGGCACCACATCCAGAAACACTCAGATCAGTCAGGCGGCAGCTGCCAACCCTGATATCGCCGCCGTTGCGGCACTTGCGCTACAGTGGAAGGGTTTGCAGTTAGCTGCCACTCTCTCGCCAACACATCATGATTCCCGCACACAATCTTCACACCTGAATGATCAACCACAACCTTAGAACCCAGATCGAGAAGAACAGAGTGTAGCCTTGGAGGCCAATGCCGAGACCAATACGCATCCAAATTTTCGACACCCCCTAGATTCAACTCCTCCCACGCTACAACAAACCTCCCTCACCTAAAAACAGATCGAGGAAGCGGCTAATCTATTGATTCTTTAAATTTTACAGTCTCAATAGGAACAACAGCAGACGACAGATTGGTATGATGGTCGATCGCCATTCTGCTGAAGCCCTAGAAAAAATCGTAGACTATCGGATCAATGTGGGCATGAATTCCCATCTAGATCATCCATCAGCACAATATAGCTCTCCCTTCATCCCGGCAATCTTGGATAGCCTCCCAGCGGCCGGCACCAAAATACAGATGCCTGAAAAATATACTGGAAAAACTAATCTCCTAGACTATCTGCAGCACTTCCAGTCGATGATGAACCTACATTGCGTCCCCGACGCCATTCAATGTAAGGCATTTTGCACCGCCTTTCAAGAAGGAGCCCGACGATGGTTTAATAGTTTACCCCCATGTTGCATTACTTATGTCGAGGATTTTAAGCTGCTCTTCCTCAATCAATTTGCTACAAGTAAACGACCACAGAAGACCGCCTTGGAATTGCTGCAGTTGACCCAAGGAAGGAACGAAAGTTTGTGGGAGTTCATCACTTGGTTTAATAATGAAGCTGTCGAAGTTCCTGACCTCACTTGCTCGTCTATATTGGCGGCACTGATGAGCAACATAAGGGATGAAGAGTTTAAGAAGTCACTGGCCCTCGATCAGCCCAAGTCTATTCAAGAGATAAGAAATCGGCCGGACAAGTATATCCAGCTCGAGGAAGTGTTGAAAAACACAAAACGCAGAGCAGACGACTGCGGGTAGAGCAGATGATTCCCACAAGCGAAAGAAGGATCAATTGAGCTGGAGAAAGCCGAACGATCTATAGGGACATCGACGAGAATTCTTCACCCCGCTCAACAGGCGATATGCGTAAGTATTGGCGGCCATGAGAGCAGATGGGGAACCCCTCTGAGAACCCAATAAGCTGAAGACTCCCCTCAAGAAGAGGGACCCTGATTTATATTGCCGCTTCCATAGAGACATCGATCATGACACGGAGGATTGCTAAGACTTGAAAAAAGAAATCGAACTCCTTATCCAAAGAGGAAGACTGGGTCGGTTTTTGAAGTACGGAAAGAATGCCGATCGAGACAATGAGAATAAGAGCGGTCGATCTGACAACTGGCGATAGCCTTGAAGGCGAAACGATAGGAATGATGGAGGGAGGCAGAATGGGAATATTGACAATCGACGCGAAGCAAGAGGACAGTCCAGGGCAAGAGGCGACAGAAACACTGGACAACAAGATGATCGACCAGTTAGGGTCATTAACATGATCTTTGGTGGTAGTGCTGCAGGCGGGTCCACCGTTAAAGGAAGAAAGAGATATATGCTAGGCAGGTCGGTGTAGACTTGTTGGCCAAGAGAAAGAAGCAGAACGATGGGATGATACCATTCGATGAATCTGATCTAGATGGTGTTAGTTGTCCTCACAATGACACGCTCGTAGTAAATTTGAACATGGAGGGTAACGAGGTGAAACAGGTAATGATCGATATGGGCAGCTCGGTCGACCTATTGTATTATGATGCTTTCAAGCAGATGGAGAGACCAGAGGATCGACTACTGCCTATAGAAGGACCTATCAAAGGGATAACTGGAGCATCAGCCTACCCATTTGCTCGATTCTTTTTTAAAGTAAAATTCGAACAAAAGCCGTGTCAGATAGAGAAGGACATTGAGTTCCTGATTGTGAAGTTTGTAGGGGCGTACAATGCGATAATCGGACAAGCCACTCAAAATGCCCTCAGAGCAGTTGTCTCCCCCTACTACCAAGCAATGAAGTTCCCAATGTCCCATGGAATCAGTGTTGTCAGGGGTCAGTAGAGAATCGCTAGGGAATGCTTCTTAGCAGAAACAAGGACACTAGACGGGGAGGTAGTCTTGACAAGCTCTCTTGACGTGAGAGCTGATGAAGAAACGGAGAGGATGAACCCCGTAGAAGAAATGCAGCAGGTCATATTGGATGAAGCAGGCCGCTCCAAGTTCACAAATCTAGGTTCCGAGCTTCAGAAGGGCCTAGTCAAAGAAATCACGGATTGCTTGGTAGAAAACAGATCGGTCTTCACCTGGGTACCGAGCGATATGCCTGGAATTTCTCGATCAGTCGCATTGCATTCTCTCGGTATCCGAAAAGATTGCAAGCCAGTTAGACAGAAGAAGCGGTGGCAAAGCAAAAAGAGGCAGGAAGTGATTGAGAAAGAAATAGAAAAGCTGCTTGGTACTGGGTTCATTCAGGAAGTCAAATACCCTGTTGGCGAATGTTGTACTTGTGAAGAAGAAAAATGGAAAGTGGAGAATGTGAATTGACTTCACCGATTTAAACAAAGCATGCCTAAATGACAGCTTCCCTTTGCCCAATATCAATCAGCTGGTAGACGTCAGGGTATGAACTTCTCAGCTTCTTGGATGTTTTCTCGGGCTACCATCAGATCCAAATGAGTCTCGAAGACGAAGAGAAGACAACTTTTATAACTGACCAGGGCACGTATTGCTACCAAGTAATGCCGTT
>JANTNU010000001.1:14558123-14569250 GCA_024752395.1 Erythroxylum havanense
TATATAAAATATTAAAATAAATTTAAATAAAAATAATTTATATTTAAGTTTTATTTAATTTATAATTATTATTAGTAATAAAAATATTTATTATTATTTAAAAAAATTAAAAATTCACAATAATTATGAAAGTTGAAATAAATAAAATAATTAATTAAAAAATTTTGGGAAAAAGGGAGGAGGAGAGGAGGGAGGAAGGGAGATTTTAAATTTTTTTGAAAAATTTGGAAAAAAATCTCCTTACTTTTTAAAATTTCCGGTATCGATTGATATTTAGCCGATATTCAAAATATGGGTTGATATTATCCGAAACGGGTCGGTACCAATCAATATTTAACCCCAGTATAATTGACCCATTATACCTTTACTAGTTTTGGTCTAGTACGACTGATATGCACTGATATTCATAACCATGGTCTCGACCCTCATCACTTAGATCATTAATTAAAATACCACTTTATTGATTGATTAAGAAATAATTCCATATAATGACCATTATCCCATAATTAATAATTTGACTTTACGTATCATCTCTACATTAATGATTAAAAATACTAATTAAATTTTTTTATTTTTTTTAATTTTAATTTTATTTATTTAAATAATTTTTATCCTTGAAAATTAATCAATTTATTAAGAAATTGACTAATTTTTATAAATCAAAATAAACTAATTAATTTTCATTTAACATTTTTCTTTGTCAATTAAACTTTAAATTCTTAAATGAGTAAAGACAATTTTCTTCAATCATATTTCAAATTATTCAAGTTCTAATTTTGTTTGATTTTTTTAAATCTTAAATTTATTGTCTTACCGATTTAACTTTTAATTTAATTTTTAAAATGAAAAGTAGACTTTGAATTTTAATGCTTACAATAAAGTACAACTTGAACCCTAATATTTTGAAGCATTCAAATTTAGCTTAAACGTTTTTAAAAAGTTCATAATAGACCTTAAATAACCAAAAAAATTTTGTCAAAGTTAACTCTTTGTCAGTTAAATGTTACATTAATAATAACATGATATTATTTTTATATTTTTAAAATAAGTAGTGAGTCTCGATAACATATAATTAGTATTTTTAAATAAATTAAAAAATAGATCCTAATATTACGTGGCAATAGGGCTTAATATTCCAGCCAACGAGTCTCACTTGTCCCATGACAATGAGATTCATAGTTATACATTTCTGACAATAAATTTTATATGTTATGTTATCTTGACATTTATTTTTATTTTAGAAAATAAAAATATCATGTTAGTATTGATATGATATTTAACTAATAAAAAATTAATTTTGTTTATATAATTAAGATCTGTTTTAAATATTTAAAAATATTAGAGTTTAATTAAAAAAATTGAAAGTTGTTTAATATTTTGTCGTAAACATTAATATTTAATTAGTCAAATATTGCCTGAATTTCTTCAGCTGTCCTGCAATGGCAATACCGTAATAATCTTCGAAATCTGAGGTCCAACGCTCGATTCTCGTGTCGATCTGAGATGGGTTAAAATCGCTATCCATGACATTTGCACTATACTTCTCAGCTCAGTTCCCCTCCCTTGGATTACTCTCGCTTAACGACATCAAAAGACTATGGATGCAGATCAGCTTTTCTGAACAAGAAGTTAAGGTGTACTCAACTATAGAAGAGCATTCCTGGAGTGGTAAAATAGTTGTCAGCTAGAAATTCGGCGCCGATAAACTCAGATAAATTGAGCCGGCTTCGTGGGGACCATAAAGTACTGTTCTTATACATAAGGACATCCTCGTATAAACAAATTGCTTAACTGAAACTCGAACTTATCACATGATAAGTACACTAACTTATCAACTTCTTTATCCGTCTGCTCCTAGCTATAAAAATCTCCATTTCTGCGAGGTTTAATGGTGGTATATATCTATATATTAAAACCTTATTTTTAGACAGAGAAAGTCTATACAGAGAAAGGGATAAGTTTTTCTGCTCAAGTTCTAGAGGGAGAAAGCTGTTCTCTCTCAGCTCTCTCTTTCTGATCTCTCCTTGCTTTCTCGGGTGAGCTTCTCATAAATCTCTCTTTATGCTTTTGCTATAGAATCAATCACTTTAATGTCTGTAGCTTTTCTTTTCTGGGTTTTTATTTCTGAAGCTCTTTTTTTCTTGACCTCTCTCCTAATTTTCTTTTGTGGTTTTGTTCATTGTTGGGCTTTCCATATTTGATTCATAAATATTATAAAGTTGCTTTCTTTCTCTCTTTGATCCCTCTAAGTATGAAAAACCCTAGTTTTTTCATACTTTTTTGGCAAATGAAATTATTTTGGGCTCTGGTTTCACTTGAAATATTATATATTGCCTTTTGTGGGGATAATTGTGTGAGAAATGCTGGATTTGGTGTTTTGTTGACTGTCTTCGGAAGGTGGTCAAATGATCTAGAGTTTTATGTTTTTTAATTTTTTTTCTTTGTGAAACGTTCACTCGTTTATATCTGATCCTTATGTATTTTTTTGGTTGCAGATCTAGTGCCAATTTTGGTTATACCAAAAAATTGTACGTCAAAGCGGGTTCTTTAATATGTCATCTCTCAGTAGAGAGCTCGTGTTCTTGATCTTACAGTTCCTTGATGAGGAAAAGTTCAAAGAAACTGTTCACAAGTTAGTTCTTTTGACCTTTAAATTTATTGCATTTTGCCTTTAAAGCTGTGTCTCTTAGTAGTTGCCATTATTTTTTGTTAATATTACTAGTGAAGATTACCGGTTGATGGGTTATTGCTTATTGCTTATTGCTATAAATGTCACATAGGCTTGAACAGGAATCTGGGTTCTTCTTCAACATGAAGTATTTTGAAGATGAGGTGCATAATGGTAACTGGGATGAGGTGGAGAAATACTTATCTGGTTTCACTAAAGTCGATGACAATCGATATTCAATGAAAATCTTTTTTGAGATAAGGAAGCAAAAGTATTTGGAAGCATTGGACAAGTAAGCTGGTGCACCTGAATTTTTGGTTATTTGCTTTCCAAATCCAAAGCTTTTCTACATGCAAATGTAAGTGTTTGAAATTTCTGCAGGCATGATCGGTCAAAGGCAGTGGATATATTAGTCAAGGACTTGAAAGTGTTTGCCACATTTAATGAGGATCTTTTCAAGGAGATCACTCAGCTTTTGACATTGGAGAACTTTAGGTATTGAACTGCATCTGAGAAACAATTAAACTTTGAGTTATATAACAATAGGAAGTTTATCCTGAAGATTTCTAGTCATGATACAGGGAGAATGAGCAACTGTCCAAGTATGGAGATACAAAGTCTGCAAGAGCAATAATGTTAGTGGAGCTCAAGAAGCTTATTGAAGCAAACCCTTTGTTTCGTGATAAACTGCAGTTCCCCAGCCTAAAAAATTCGAGGTTACGCACCCTC
Source organism: Erythroxylum havanense (assembly GCA_024752395.1). NCBI lineage: Eukaryota > Viridiplantae > Streptophyta > Magnoliopsida > Malpighiales > Erythroxylaceae > Erythroxylum > Erythroxylum havanense. Next base: position 14,561,521 of record JANTNU010000001.1, read on the forward strand.
ATTAATCAAAGGTAATCCGTCTAGAAATGCTAGAACTTGTAAATTAATTGTACTTATTTTATTTTACTAGGAGTATGCATGCATATAATTGCATGGGAATGTTGTTAGTTCAATGTGATTTTTACATGAAATAGTAGAAAGCCCTTTTCTATCGGTCACTGACAATTTAATTTGGTAATTTTTGTTTTACTTCATAATAAGTTTGGTTTTCTGTTGCTGAATGCTGGAAAAATCATGATATGTTGCTACTATTTTCTTGTAATTTCATCTGCTTCAATTCATTGACTACTTCTAATTGTAATCATTATAGTTAGCATTAGTGACTCTGGTATGGGCAAACAGTTATCTTTGTTTGTAACTTTCAGCTTGAATTGGCAACATCAACTGTGTAAAAACCCAAGACCAAATCCAGATATAAAAACTCTCTTTGTCGATCATTCCTGTGGGCAACCAAATGGTGCTAGGGCTCCATCTCCGGCAAATAATCCCTTGCTTGGACCATTACCAAAAACTGGGGGTTTTCCTCCACTTGGTGTACATGGGGTGGGTTTATCCTGCTTGATTTGTAAATATTGTTTGCGAATGATTGCTTATCTTAACGCATCTGGATTTATGCATTCAGCCATTTCAACCTGCACCTCCACCTGCACCTGTTCCAGCACCTCTCGCTGGGTGGATGACTAATCCTTCTACGGTAACACATCCAGCAATTTCTGGAGGAGGAGCCATTGGTCTTGGTGCTTCATCAATCCCTGGTAAATTCCTTATTGTGCTAGAAAAGTCTGGAATTGCGTCCAGTACATAGTTCTCTTTGTTAACAAAAGAGTCATTTTGTTGTCATATATAGCTGCTTTGAAACATCCCAGGACTCCTCCAGCTAATCCTTCCGTAGACTACCCATCGGGTGATGCAGATCATGTTGCTAAAAGAACAAGGCCTATGGGAATTTCTGATGAGGTTTGCTGTGTTGTTCTCTCTGATTTGATTATGAACTCCTATGCCATGTTTTATCACCCAAATTTACATACATATCCTTTTGTCAGGTAAACTTGCCAGTCAACGTGTTGCCAGTATCATTTCCTGGATATGGCCATGGTCAGGCTTTTAATGCACCTGATGACTTGCCCAAAACAGTTTTACGCACCCTGAATCAAGGATCATCTCCTATGAGCATGGATTTCCATCCAGTTCAACAAACTCTTCTTATAGGTATACTTTGGTTGGTATCATTGATTATGCTTGTCACTATCTTTCACCCTAGCCAGAAGATGGATTGTGGGTTTTAACTCATTTTCCTGCTACAGTTGGTACCAACGTGGGTGATATTGGGCTGTGGGAGGTTGGTTCCAGGGAACGACTGGTTGCAAGGAACTTTAAAGTGTGGGATCTTAGTGCATGTTCAATGCCTTTTCAGGTGTGTGTATTTTTCTCTTGATGGTTCGGGACACCTGGTATTGTGAATCCTTGTGATGAATAACTTTCAAACTTTTCATGTTTGATGCTGATAATCTTGTTGTAATTCAGGCAGCTCTAGCCAAAGATCCTGGTGTGTCTGTTAACCGTGTGATTTGGAGTCCTGATGGCTCATTATTTGGTAATCTGAACATCCATTGGAATTTTTATTTGATCATAAAACATTCATTAATTTAAGGGGTGCAAAATTATTTACTGATAAGTATCTTGACTCTACCAACAGGAGTTGCATACTCGAGGCATATTGTGCAAATATATTCTTATCAAGGGGCTGAAGATGTCAGGCAGCACCTGGAGGTAACCACGTGGCTAAATTAAGCTCTGTGTGTGTCACCTTACAAGTGCAAAATAACACTGAAGATTTTGATGTAGATTGATGCTCATGTTGGGGGCGTAAATGATCTTGCATTTTCAACTCCAAATAAGCAACTTTGTGTGATAACATGTGGTGATGACAAAACCATTAAGGTTAGTGTGTTCTGATGAATGCTGCATTGTTGCTAACATGAAAGACTGCATAGTACTTATTTTATTCTGTAACTATAGGTGTGGGATGCTAATACTGGCACAAAGCAGTATACCTTTGAAGGTCATGAGGCGCCTGTTTATTCTGTCTGCCCTCACCATAAGGAAAATATTCAGGTAGTTTGCTTATTTCAGACACATTTTCATTTTCCATGTTAGGTGCATATGCAAGCCTAGCTTGTAGAGTGTGTTCCTTCTTGCAACTTTGCATTCACTCTCTTGCTATGCTTGACTTTCTCGTTTTTTGTTTTTTATCAGTTCATCTTTTCAACAGCACTGGATGGGAAAATAAAAGCATGGCTGTATGACAACTTGGGATCTAGAGTAGATTATGAGGCCCCTGGCCGCTGGTGCACGACCATGTCCTACAGTGCCGATGGCACAAGGTTAATAGATTTTAACAATCTTGTTTATGAAAATGGGTCTTTTGCTCAATTGCTGCTTATTTATGCATGGTCTTACTAACAAATTTCTGGTTTTGAACCTTTGGTTCGGATTTTTGGCAAAACTTCAGACTTTTTTCATGTGGAACTAGCAAAGATGGGGAGTCACATATTGTTGAATGGAATGAAAGTGAAGGGGCTGTGAAACGGGCATATCAAGGTTTTCGCAAACGGTCATTGGGTGTTGTGCAATTTGATACAATAAGAAACCGATTTTTGGCTGCTGGGGATGATTTCTCCATTAAGTTCTGGGATATGGACAACGTTCAACTTTTGACATCAATTGATGCTGAAGGCGGCCTTCCGGTAAGATTCTAGGTATACCTGTTAAAGATATTTCTGTGCAATGGATTACTCATTCTTAGTGTCATCGATTCTTAGGCAAGTCCACGTATCCGCTTCAACAAGGATGGCACTCTGTTGGCTGTTTCTGCCAATGAGAATGGGATTAAAGTATTAGCCAATACAGATGGTATTAGATTACTGCGCACATATGAGAATTTGTCGTATGATGCCTCACGAGCATCTGAAGCTGTTACCAAGGTAACATTGTCAGATATTTTTCGGGATGAAATATCTCAAAGTGAACACGTATAACCTTATTGTGTTTCTCTTGCAGCCTACTATTAACCCAATCTCAGCAGCTGCTGCAGCTGCGAGTAGTGCAGACAGAGGCACCCCTGTTGTTTCAATAACTGGAATGGTGTGTGCAGCGTGCTTTTTCTTTTTGTCAAAGACCTGAGATTTCTGCAATTCAAATACCCTTTATTTCACCTGCAGTATTACTGTATCTTCTGTAATTCTAGAGCTTTTAGAATAATGCCTCCTTGTTAGTTCTTTCTTATTTCTTATTGTTATTTATATTTAATCATTGTCATTATGTTCCTCTGTTGGATGCATTTTAGTATAATTTTTTTCAAGTATTATTCACTGGCAAATTTCTTTTGGCAGAATGGAGATGCTCGAAACTTGGGAGATGTGAAACCTAGAATAGCTGAAGAACCTAATGATAAATCAAAGATATGGAAGCTCACTGAAATCAGCGAACCATCTCAATGTCGGTCCTTGAGACTTCCTGAGAACTTGAGAGTGACCAAGGTATAATAACTGCTCAGTACCTTTTAACTGCATAACTAATTATCATGGATTTCTTCTTGTTGATAAAGCTATTTCGGCCAACAACCTTTTATGACATGCTAACAACTACTGATCATTCTATTCATTTTTTGACTTCTCCCAGATATCAAGGTTAATCTATACAAATTCAGGTAATGCTGTTTTGGCATTAGCATCAAACGCGATTCATTTACTGTGGAAATGGCAACGAACTGAACGTAATGCTAGTGGCAAGGTTTGAAGATATGCAATTTTACTTTATATATGTATGGATTTATGTCTGAGTCAAGTTTTGGAGTGTTTATACTTTGCATCTGAACTACTGGCTATTCATATTATAGGCAACTGCCAGTTTTTCTCCTCAACTATGGCAGCCATCAAGTGGCATTCTAATGACAAATGATGTTATTGATGCAAATCCTGAAGAAGCTGTACCATGCTTTGCGCTGTCCAAAAATGATTCTTATGTGATGTCAGCATCTGGAGGAAAGATTTCCCTTTTCAATATGATGACATTTAAGGTATGCAAATATTTTTGGATTTAAGTTGATATCAATGAAAATAGCTAAATAGAAGTCCTTCCTGCAAATTTCAGACGATGACAACTTTCATGCCTCCACCACCTGCAGCAACATTCCTTGCTTTCCATCCTCAGGATAATAATATCATTGCTATTGGCATGGATGATTCTACAATTCAGATATACAATGTCCGAGTAGATGAGGTATAAGATTATTCTATCAGATTTCCCAGTTGTTATCTGTGTTGGTTGGAGAAGCAACACTTGATTCTGTTTTTCATCGTTACAGGTCAAGAGCAAGCTCAAAGGCCACTCTAAAAGGATAACTGGCCTTGCATTCTCCCATGTGTTGAATGTGCTAGTATCTTCAGGTGCTGATGCTCAGGTAATTGTTTCCATTCAATTATTTGAAGGTCATTGTGCTAGCATATTATTTTTTAATTGCTTCAGTATACTAATACCTGTATGGATTACTGAATTAATTCTTTTCAAGACAAGTTTATTGGTCATAATCAGTTGATTTCATATGTTCAATTCTGGTTCTGGGCTTGCTTTAAATAGTTCAATGCTTTACCAGGAGCCTTGTCATATTCTGAAATGGTTGAAGCGTAACAAGTTATAGCTATTAATTATTTGCTCTAGACTGAATTAGATTTATCTACAAGTTGAACTGCGTTGTCATTCTGGTATTCCTTATTCAATGATGCCACTGGTAAGCAATTCCAAGGTTTCTTTTATTGAAGGTCTTACAGATGTTTTTTGACCTTTCCAGCTTTGTGTATGGAACTCGGATGGATGGGAAAAACAGAAAACAAGATTTTTGCAGTTGCCAGCTGGGAAGCCAACGGCACAGTCAGACACACGTGTACAATTTCATCAAGACCAGATGCACTTCCTAGTGGTCCATGAAACTCAACTTGCCATATATGAGACTACAAAACTTGACTTTCTAAAGCAGGTACAATTTGTTTCCAAGACTCTTATTCGTTGAAGTAGTATCTCATTTTGCATTTTGTTAACAAATGCCTTTTGGATCTAGTGGGTTCCACGGGAATCTTCTGCACCAATCTCTCATGCAACTTTCTCCTGTGACAGTCAGTTGGTATATGCCAGCTTCTTAGATGCAACTGTCTGTGTGTTTAGTGCTGCAAACTTAAATCTAAGATTGCGATGTCGTATCAATCCTTCATCCTATCTTCCTGCCAATGTTAGGTAATTTCTTTAGACCTTAGTTTAATTCAAACCTTGTTAGAATTCTTCCCAGCATCTTTTGAATACCATCCTATCATGTCAACTTTATTTTGTATGTTTAATATACTTAAAATCTGGCAATTTCTTACATGCAACTACCAATATACATTATGCTTAAACTTTTTTAATCACAGATTTCACAATTGAAATTTTGCGACTGCATGGCATTCATTTAATTGATTCTTCCTCAATGGATTTCTGTCTTTGCTCAAGGAACATTCCTGTAATTAACTTAATGGTACAGCTCGTGATTAACTGTTTCTAATTTTGGAAGTCATGTTCCTCTTTATCTCTAAATTGTTTGTAACTTGTTTTGGCACATTTTTAAGGAAGAACGCAAAGAGAAGCAAGGAATGGCAGATACAACATTGGTTGATATATTTTTCTCTAACACAATATCCCAACAAGAAGGAACATATTCTAAATGCTCCTTACAATCTTGTTGAGCTACTATTCATTCAGATGTGATATCTTAAATCAAGTTGCTTGATATTCATTCAGATATCATATATTAGATCAAGTTACTTCTTTTTTCTGTCAATCTGAATTTTATATCAATACAGTTTTAGATGGTACGAATTGCACATTGCATTTTTGACTACTGGTAGAATTTATATTTTCTTAATGAATATTTATCTACAGCTCCAATGTGCATCCACTCGTTATTGCTGCACATCCACATGAACCAAATCAGTTTGCACTGGGACTATCGGATGGTGCAGTTCATGTTTTTGAGCCCCTTGAATCTGAAGGGAAATGGGGTGTGCCTCCACCTGCTGATAATGGGTCAGCAAGCAGTTTGCCAGCCACTCCTTCTGCTGGACCTTCAGGTTCAGATCAAGCACAGAGATAATGTGAAGGCCAGAGCACAAGTTATTTTACACGCTTGGCTTGGTAGCCTACTACTAATCTAGGTATGCCTTACATTTGGCAGGTTTGTGTTCTTTGTTGAACAATTAGCCTTCAAGTTTGTTCAGGCTAGCAATCACATTTCTGATAATTCAAAAACTTGGATACCATAAAACCGTCAGGGAGAAAAATATCTTCCAGTTGCCATGCACATTACTTTGCTTTAGAAACTGGTGTAACTTTATTAACAATAAGACACTTCCTGGAATTTCAAACTGGCTTGCCCGAGCTTCTCCCATGTTGGCTAGTTATCTTCAGTTAGAAACTTACCCGCGTGATAACTTCTGATTTTCCCACTCTGTGTATGTGGTTGTCGACAGTAAATTTGAAATATTAATGATTCATTCAACTTATATCTCTAGTTTCTCATTCATTTTTCCTGAATTTTTTACTGGTGCAGTTCAAGGTTTATGATATGCCATTTACTCGGAGGAACAACTTGCAAGAGAATGCAGTTCAAGCATGTTCCTGCAGATACTATGTAAAGTAAAGGCTTTAGGAGTACTAATAGTGAAATTTTCTTTGCCCCTGGGAATTTCTGGAGGAAGATCTTTTTTGTATTACCTTTCTAGTGCTTCTTCTCTTGCAAGTGGTGAATAGTCTTCTATGTTCCGTATTTCGCACTCATCCCTTGGCTTTCATCGAAACACTAAAAGCAGTCAATTCTTTCGTTTGTGCACTTGCTCAAGTATTGTTCTTTCCTTTGGAATTCTAGACAAGATATGACTAATGGGACAGATGTTAAACCAAAACATTTGTTTACGTGATAACTTAGTCAACTGGGTACATAGATACGCCAACGCAAATCCCAAGTCTTTCTCCCGCTTGCCCCATTGGGATGGGAAGACGTAATCTTGGTGCCAAAACATTTGGAAGTATTTGTCTGAAACCTTGAACACGTGGAACTTGAGTGTTCTGCTGTAGACTTGGCGAGTCTGGGCCTGTCCGTGATAAGGCAGTCATTAAATCTTTTGTCACTATTACAGCTGATCTAACTGTTGGCATAATTAATAGAAACTGGTTCTGCGCATGCTTGCAGTATGATTCAAACAACAATATCATCTTAAAGGAAGCATTTGATGACAGGGTTCATCATCCCTGCAGTGGTTTGGTGTCACGACAAGGGTAGGAGTAGATGCAGATTCCAGGTCAAATATGAGTGTTGTGATTTAAAAATGAGTGTTGTGATTGCCATATCTCAAGTTCGACAAGATACGAGCAAGTTCAAGTTGGAGTGATTAAGGAAACCCCTCCCGAAAGGTGAACAATTGATAATGTGTAATCATCATTATTCATTAAGAATCCAAGTAAATCATATCCAAAAACAAGAGGTGTGACCCGCACTGTTTCCTCGTACACTCATCCCTCTCGGCCACCTCAAGATTTTTTCTTTTTCTATTCCTGCTCACCTTAATCTAAGGATATGAATACCGTTTCGTATTAGTCGACACCAGTCAGAAAATGAAACGGTATGAAACCCTTTGGTACCAATT
>JANTNU010000001.1:14583288-14595189 GCA_024752395.1 Erythroxylum havanense
GTGCAAGTATCCTTAGACTTGAGGTACTCAAGGATATCTTGGATACTGATTCTGTGCTTTGACTCCATTCCTTGCTGTCTTATTCAGGTCGTTTATAGGGTGGCAATTGAGTACAACTTGAGGTATTCGAAGGTAATTGAGTAGCCAATAGAGGATTCACCACTTCTGTGATAGTAGAAGATGATACCCATGGCCTCTTGTTGGGGTCATTACTTGGAAATCTCTGGCCAAAGTATATATGTCATGAAGAATGTCTTCATTGACATATAGAGTAATGAGTCCCAGGACAAGAACTGATATCACTTGGACTAGATTTGATGTAGTCAATCTAGTGAGAGTTGACACTTTACCCATACTCATAACCAAGTAGGGTATAGCATGGTGAAAGGACGAATTGCACAGCAATTGTCTATAAGAGGGTTCGCAATATGGTTCGTGGTGAGCACGGGTTCATTCGTCAAACCACTTACTTTCCGGTCAATTGGGGGTCATGATGTGTTGCTAGACACCGCTCATGACTTACTTAGATTAAGTGTTAATCTAAGTGGCCAACATAACCGGGAACCTAATAGGTCACACGCATAAGAGTGACTCGGAGAATTTGTAAAATGGTTTTGAATAAATATCCATTATATGGAGAGCAATAGAACCAAATGGATCTCGATGAGATCGGGATATATCCCGATGAGATCGCGACATCGATATTACTAAAATAGGTCTCCGGTGTTTTTTCACACCTGGGACCTGGTAGGACCGACCCCGGTGTGACTGGACCACTACAACATATATATATATATATATATATATATACATATACGTGTAAAGATGAAGCAATCTTCTTTTATAAGTTTCATTTAATGTCTTTAATGGGTAAAAAGACAAAAATGAAAGCTTAGAGAGGAAGATAATCGTGAGATAGAAATGAAGTTTTAAAAACAAGTTTTTAATATAACCATCTCCAAGTTCTCTTCATCGTTTAATCTTCCTTGAAGCTTCATCTTCTTCCTGTCTCCAAAAACAAAAGGTAAGAGCTAACACTCTCCTCTTTGTTCTAGCTATTTCTGAATCATAGAGTTAGATTCGGTTAGATTCTCTGACCTTTGCGTGGATACCGTTAGAGACGGTCTCCTTTGGTCGTTGTGGTTTGAGAATTCTGGTACTTCTTTATATAGACACATAGATCCTAAACTTCGGGAAAGTCCCGAAACAAATTTTTTTGTTTTCCGCATCGCGTGTATGTGATGCACGCACCAGGATTTTCCTACATATTATGCATAAGCATGAAATGCACTTTCTAGCTTCTTGGTAATCTCTCATATACAATATTCTAGGGTTTTAACCCTTAGCAAGAGGTAACGAGATATTACATATAGACTAGTAGTAGATTAAATTTATCACACATAAATATTTAGGGATATAACACTTATGTAAAGCATGCAACATCTTATAAGCTCAAGTTAAATTAGATGAATGTAAATTTGTGGATTATCCTAAAAAGTGTATCGAATATTAATATTAACATCCTTTTAGCAAAAAGTATTTGTTTCAAGACATGTTACATTCCTATAAAGAGAATTCATTCTCAAAGAAAGTAGTGGTAGTGACATAGACATTAAAGAATTTTAAGAAACATAAATTCACATCTAAATGGAACATAAACCTCATTTGATACATATAATGTACAACTGATGATTCAAGAGACAAATAGTCCATGACATACTAATAGGATACAACATCCCTCCATTAGATTAAATATACATATTGAAAAGGGGAAAGATAATGTATTGCTCATAAATGATGAGCCTATTAGTTTTAAAAAAATGTCTAACATTGATTCTCTAAAATAGCATAAAGTTATGAGATTTGAAATAGAATCTATGTATGTTAATCAAGTATAGACTTTGGTAGATGATCCTAATGGTGTTGTACCTTTAGAATTTAAGTGGGTTTTTAAGAAAAAAAATTGACTTAGATGGTAATGTTTGTACATACAAAGGCTAGTGGCTAAAGGTCATAAACCAAAATAAAAAGTTTCATCATGGTTATAACTACATATCAAGATTATGAAATCTAGCAAATAAATGTTAAAATAATATTTCTCAATGAGAATTTGCTTAAGAATGTGTATATGATATAATTTGAGGGATTTGAATAAAAGAGATCTTATTCAAATATGCAAGTTGTAAAAGTCTATTTATAGACATAAGCAAGCGTAATGGAGATGGAATATCTATTTTGGTAAGACAATCAAAGAATTTGACTTTATAAAAAATATGGATGGAGCATTTGTCTATAAGAAGGTTAGTAGGAGTGTATTCATCTTACTAGTGCTATATATAGATGACATATTACTTATTAAAAATGACATTCAAATGCTTCAATCTATAAAGATTTGGTTGTCCAAGAACTTTTCTATAAAGGATATGGGAGAAGCAACCTATATTATGTGAATAAAGATCTATAGAGATAGATAGAAGAGGTTGATTGGCTTATCTCAATCTACGTATATAGACAAACTGTTGAAGAGGTTTCGCATAGAGAATTCTAAGAGAGGATTCTTACCTATATTACATGGGCTTTCTTTCTTAACAAATATATGTTTTAAGACAGAAGAAGAAAAGAATAAAATGGATTGTGTTCCATATGCTTCGATAATTGGATAAATCATGTATATGATGTTGTGTACACGAATAACAAATGTCTCTTATTCATTGAGCATAATGAACATGTTTTAAGCCAATCCTAGTGATAGTCATTGGATGATTGTGAAAAATAGTTTAAAATAATTAAGAAGGACTAAAGATTTTTTCTTAGTTTATAGAGCAGTTGAACTGAGAATTCAAGAGTATTCAAATGATAGTAGTTTTCAATATGATCCAAATGATAGTAGATCACAGTCAAGGTACATCTTAACTTTAAATGATCGTGTCGTAAGTTGGAATAGTTCCAAATAAACAACCATTGTAGATTCTAGAATTGAGGCAGAGTACATTTCTATATCAGAGGTAACAAAGGAAGCAGTTTGGATCAAGAAATTCATAACCAAACTTGGAATGGTTCCTAACATTGTTGAGACAATAATATTGTATTGTGACAATAATGGTGCTATTCCACAAAAAAAGAAACCAAGGTCTCATCAACAGTCAAAACATATACTCAAGAAGTTTCACTTGATCAAGAAGATATTGGATTGGAAAGACATGACATTAGCGCAAGTTCTCAATAAAGAGAATCTTGTAAATCCTCTCAGTAAGTCACTTTCTCATAAGAGACATGATCAAATGGATGAATATGGTATTAGATACATCGGCAAACGACTTTAGTGAAAGTGAGAGATTGTTATTTTAGAACAATCAACCGATTGGTTGCAATTTTATATATGACATTGTTAGTTTAATCAATAAATAGATTCTTTCTTTACATTTGATGTTTTAATATTAAAGGTAAATTTTCTGAAATTTGGAATTGAAATTATGATAAGATCATAATTATGAGATTAAATTTACATTTACTTATTATTCCTAAACTGTTCTTAGTTGTAATTTCATCAAGGCGGGGATATTGATGAAATAGTAAAACTAGCATACAATATTTTTCCTTCTTATAAAGAATGTACTTGATATCATAAATTAAAGTATGAAGTTACTTAAACAATTATATGAGTGTTTATTTAACAAGTTCACTTAACTAACCCGATTATGAAGATCTCAAATATAATATTACTTATGTGTCTATAGATTTCTTTATTATGATAATTGTATAATTGATCCTGAAACTTAAAATTATCAAAGTATTTTTATATGATAATTATTGTGTTTTAATGCTACTTATGACACCTATAGGGTAGCTCAATTTGTAGTATTTAGACACAATATGAACCATATAAATATAGTTGGGTAAGTCAATAAAAGAGTTACTATTCTAAAGTAATTAGAGAGAATGTTTGACTGTTCTTGATTAGTAGCGATTTAAAGAATTCTCTGGCTATAATAAATTGACATTTGAAAGGTGCTTTCAAATATCAAATATAAATTAATTACTAGTTAGCATGAATGAACATGATTAGATTTAAAAAGAGTAAAGATGATATTTATACTTTATATCTAATTAGATCATTGGATGACGAAATGATTAAATTATAGATCATAACCTTGTATAGACATGTTAAAGTAAAATCATTTTAACATTCTTAATATTTGGGTGGTCATGATATGTTGTTAGACGTCAGTCTTAATCTATACCTATGAATTTTTTAATTAAAGAATTAAAGATAAATTTAAAGAAGTTTTAATTTATCTATTTCTAATTATGAATTATAATTATAATTATTGCTAACATATTAAAAACCTAATGGGTCACAAATAAAAATAGTTAAAAAGAGAAGAATTTAAATTAAGTTAGATTTAATTGTAAAGTTTAAGAAATTTTAGGGATTAAATATGAGACATTTGATTTTATTAAAATTAAATTATTATTAAAGTTTGACGTTATTTTAATTGCGAAGTTTGAGAAATTTTATTAATCAAATATTAGAAATTTGATTTTATTAAAATCAAATTAAATTATAATTAAATTTTAAAGTTAAATATAATTAGAATATTTAATTTTAATAAAAATCCTAAATGTTTATATATATATGTTTATAAGAGATAAGCGTGAGGGAGCTAATATTCCTACTTATTTCCTCCCAAAAGTTAAGTTTATTTTTCTCTACTTTGTGAATACTGTCAGAGACTGGATATTTAAATAGCTCATAATTAACACTTTGAAAAATTTTCGGTAAGAATTTGAGTAAAGTATGATTCAATTATTTTTATAATTTATATTATTCAACTTATTTAATTATTAAAATTTGGTAAAAAATATAAAAATTGTGTTTTTCTATTACATTCATGCTTCAAAATTTCGCAATTTCTTATCACCTAATTCAAACTTCTACAACTTTCCCTTTGTAATTTTTACAAAGAGATTGTTTCCAAAATTTGAATACGTGAATTGTGATCTTATGGTAAAACAAAACAACTTTTACCTAATTCTCCAAAGCTCTCTCTCCCTGTGCATGGCCATGGATATGATATGAAATTAAACCAAACTTGAATTGAATGACTATGCTTTACTTATCTTATCCAATATTTTTAAAAACAAGACTAGAAGTTAAACTTTAAGACAAGAGATTTAATATTTAAAAAGTTTAACTATAATTAGATTGTCATAAAATTAATTAAAAATTAAATAAAATAGAAGAATTTGAAATATGCTTGAAAGAGATTATCCTTATTTATCTAATAATTTAAAGTATAATTGAAAAAGAGATTATTAAATGAAAAGTAATTAATTAATTTTAGTTTAAGGGAATTTATTAGTTTAAAAAACTAATTGATAAACTAATCGATTTTTAATAATAAGATTTATTAAAATAAATTAAACTAAAAACAATCTCTCTAAGATTGTGTACTATTACACCTTCCCATATTCTAGTTCCGGTGAAATTTTTTTGGGTGCTATTGTTTATTTGTTGTTTTATTAAAATAAATTTTAAAAAAATAAAAACCAATCTTAAACCTGCCAAATCAATTAAATATTTTAATAATTAATCAACTCTATTAGACTAACAGACAAAGGCAGTGTACATGCGTTGAAACAGGGAAACACAAGTTTCATCATATCATTAGCAGTCTCGAGAATACTTGTTCAAATTAATCGAATCATGTTACATTTCATTTTTTATAGTTATATAATTACTTATTTGATGGAAAGGAAAGAAATTATGTGAAAAAGATTTAAAAAAGACGACGTCGGTCAATGGCATCATTATTCAAATATTCATTCAAATGTAAATGTAAATGTAAATATTTTAAAATAAATTAAAAGAAAGTTTCAAATTTATCATTCAATGTCCCTGTATTCATTTCTTTCACTTTCCCTCTCTAATCATAATCGTCCGATGGCACTGGACTTATCAACAACCTTCATCTCTTTAACGTCCCAACGCCGTCACCATCACCATCACCATCACCATGCGCCGCTCTCCGGAGTACGAGCCACTGCCCTTCCTCTTCTGCTGAAGACGCAAATGCCTCGACAGTCGCTCTCCGTTAAGTCAACGCGCTCGTTTCCTTCCATTCGTTCCTTTAACTGCTCCACTTTCAATGGCCTCCGGAAGTTCCTCGTTGCCGCCACGCCTTCCCAGCAGACTGAAAATTCCGACTTGATCACTAAGATTACTCAGGATGATCGCATTCCTGCCACAATCATCACTGGGTTTTTGGGGTCTGGAAAGGTACGATAATTGTCTTTATTTTGTCTGTGGCAGATTAATAATTTAGAATATTGACGCTGGATGGAAAGAGAGTCAGTTTGGAAATGGAGACCCTTCTATAGACTTTCCTTGTGATATTTTTGCAAGATGTCATCTTCATTTATAAGTACGGCTATTTGTCACGGGTTTACTGTTGTTCTTTTGGATTTTCATCGAAGTTTAGACACTTGGCCCATCGAAATGATCTCCCAAGAGTTAAAGACACATACTACGAGAGTTTCTGCTGACCAACTTTTCCATGTTTGAACAAGTTGCGATTTATGCAAATTATTGTTGTGAAATATGCCACTCCATAATCAAACGGGGTGTGCATCTGTTTTTACCCTTGTTGTGCTTATCATTTGCATTTGGCCTTTTTGCGGGATTGCTGTGCATACGTCATATTTTTCATTTACTTGTGTGGACATGCTTTGCTATGATAAACAGACGACATTGCTGAACCATATTTTGACTGAAGATCATGGAAAACGCATAGCAGTGATTGAAAATGAGGTATGCTGTTTGTTTGTTTTTTTAACAATTTCCTTTCTAATTTTTTCTGTGATACATGAATAGTTGATCATCTTTTTGGGGGTTACATGCCATTCGATATATAAGGCTCATTGGCACGATAGCTTGATTTTTGCTAGATGAAAAGAAGAATTAGTTTAGTGTTTGTGTAGAAAAATTGGTTGAAAATATCATGTATTGTCGGACACTAACAGAACATGTTGGATGATTCACATTGTTGTGTTTAATGTGCAGTTTGGTGAAGTGGACATTGATGGTTCTCTGGTTGCTGCAAAAACTACAGGGGCCGAGGATATTGTTATGTTGAACAATGGTTGTCTATGCTGTACAGTGAGGGGTGATCTTGTGAGGATGATCTCAGAATTGGTTGAGAGAAAGAAAGGGAAATTTGATCATATTGTAATAGAGACTACAGGTAAGAAGATAGTCTGAGGCATACGCTGAAGTTGTGTTTGTCAATGACAAATGAGTCTTTATCTCAGATTTTTTTTCTCCATAACTGAAGAGTATGAGTTATCTTAGTTGCTAGTTGAATACAAAACTGTGCATGGAGTGGGTTTCATGCATATGAGATATATTGTTTTGTAATTGTTGTTTTTAACACATTCTATGTCCAATTTTTGCAGGGCTGGCAAATCCAGCACCAATCATTCAGACTTTTTATTCTGAGGATAGGGTTTTCAATGATGTCAAGTTGGATGGAGTTGTCACATTGATTGATGCCAAGCATGCTGCTTTTCATCTAGACGAGGTTAAACTAAAGGGAGTGGTAAATGAGGCAGTAGAGCAAATTGCTTATGCTGACAGGCTTATAGTAAATAAGGTACTCTTCTTTATCAAATTTTTGGCCCTCGGGAGAAATCAAAAAGATTTATGGCCATTTTACCTCCTGACCATTAAATTCATAAACTTGTAGAATTAGTGTTTTGTATGTCTGAGTGAAGATGATTATTAGCTTGCTGAATTTTTATCTGTTCCTGATTGTCTACTTCTTCTATGTTGTTAAAGACAGATCTTGTTGGTGAACGAGACATTGCTTCATTGGTACAGCGGATAAGGGTTGATATACTAATCTTATTGAAGCCCTTCTATTTATTTACTCTTGTTTGAGTATTTGTTTTTAAAATGGTATGTATCTCTGATGCAGAACATCAATTGCATGGCTCATTTGAAGCAGACACAGTATGGAAAAGTTGACTTGGACTATGTACTTGGCATTGGAGGCTTTGATTTGGAAAGGTTTTCATGTTCTGTCTTTTGTTGATATTGCATTTTGTACCTTAATGTTAAATGTAGGATGTCTCTAACTCTTTATCGAGAAGTGATCTTATCTACTTTGTGCTCCAATTTCCTCTCTGGTTAGATCATTATCTTGCTTGTTGGTTACATGATTGTTTGCTGCTTTACATTTCCTATTGAATGATGTGTTTTTTCATTCTATCTATGGCCCTTCTTTCTTTTATTTTCTGCCTTTAGGGGATGGGGTTAGAATTTTGGAGGATATGGACTTCCAAGTAGAAGGCATATGGAATTAGATTGATGACAAGAGTCATATTTTCATTGGAGTTGGAATTGATACTTAAGCTAGATTTTAAGATTGCAGTTTGAGGAAACGAACATACGTAAACATGTATACAACACATTATGGTAATTGGTAGTTATATGAGGTTTTTATTGCTATGTTTCATAAAGCTTTGTCAGCAAACATAGTTTTTGGGAACTTTTACTTTGAATTTAATTTAGTTCTATCGATTATCTTCAACTTATTATCTTTGGTTAGATCAGATGCCAGATGTTGTAATGATCTGACAATAAACTGTAATAGTTAAGTTTGGCGGCTAAATTGAACTGATTCTTTCCCAGGGTTGATAGTGCTGTAAATGGAGATGCCAGAAATGAAGATCGTATTGGCGATGATCATAATCATGGCCATCATCACCATCATCATGATCATGACCACAACCATGGTAATCTTAATATTTCTTCAATCACAATGACTATTTGTTGTGCCAGGCTTGCTTTTGATAATTTGGGTATATCAGTCGGTCATTGAGGTCCTTGAAATGTAGGAAAAGATTTGATTACATGAGCTAAAGATTTTCCTCTACATATATGTATTAGTATAGTTAATGGCACCTATGAAGATTGTAGCGAAATGTCTTATTTGTAAATAGGCCCAGGGTGGATTGTGTGACATCTTTATGTCTCCCTCTTCTCATTTGGAAGTTGCTTTTATGACAGAAGTCTCCATTAATATTCTTATTTAGGCCTCACATAAAATCTCCATTACTGGACTTCTTCAAATTTGCATTTTTTTTCTGTAGCAGGAGAGATGACCATGCTTAAAATGCATAGAAATATAGACAAAATGTTGGTGGTTTACTATGTGGATGTCTATGTTCTTGCAATTTGCTTGGTGGAACATGCTTGTGTGCTGATTGGGTATAAATGTTGAATATGTTTTTACACCGTTTTTTGTGGTATTCCTACAAAGTAATCTTGTGGCTTTTGTTTTGCAGAACATCACGAGGATCACCACTCTCATGATCCTAGTGTTTCTTCCGTCAGCATAGTTTGTGAAGGGAACTTGGACTTGGAGAAGGTGGCTTTGCTTGCAGTTTACTAATTCCTATGATCCATCTCTTTGTGTAGATACACATATTGGCTTTTTCTAAGGAATGTGATAATTTATAGCATTTTTAGAGTTGCCACAGAAATCATTGACATTACTGGTGCCACTGGGCTTACGCGCGCTAATCCCACTTTCAGGCTAACATGTGGCTGGGTACGTTATTGTTGGAACGCAGTGAGGACATATATAGGATGAAAGGTCTTCTATCTATTCGAGGCATCGATGAGAGATTTGTGTTTCAGGTAAGATGCAGAGTTATTTGCCAATATTTGACTGATTGATCAAGTTTATGACGTGATAATGTTTGATATGATATGCTTCCATCAATCAGGGATAATTGCATAAAAGATTCTGAAAATTGTTGATTTAAAACTGGCGAACTCTCGAGGATGGCTCCATGTTCTAAATTATTTAATATTCAACTATGGTTTGTTATTTTACAGGGTGTTCATGACATATTTGAAGGATCACCTGATCGGTTATGGGGTCCTGATGAACCCAGAATCAACAAGATAGTGTTTATAGGCAAGAACTTGGATCAGCAGGAAATAGAAAAAGGGTTCAAAGCCTGTTTACTGTGATAACTAACAAAAATCCTCATCTCAAGTTTTGGGCGATTGCGTCGTGGGAAATGTGAGACCGTTGAGTGAGCAACGGAGCGTTTGAGTAACAGCAATGTAAGTAAATGCTCGTCTGTAACTGGAAAATGTTGTAATAGCAAATATAAGAAAACCAGATTGTGTATTTTCTTTTGTATCTCCAACGGCAGAATTGGTTTGGAAAATGGTAAGAGCCATATGAAGGGCGAGATTTAGATATAGATGATAGATCTCTCTATGTGTAGCCATATTCCTGTACGCGCACGAGTAACGTTAGGAGAACAGAATTACAGCCTTGGGGTTACTATAGTTATATTGTAACTTTGATCCTAGGGAAGTTGTGACCTTATCTCCTATGAGAATGATTGCCACTCACGCTGCAAATTTTAATGTAGGCGTCATTTATTTTGATACTGCACCTATAAGGTATCAACACTTCCTTCTTGAGGATATGTCGGGAATTAGTTTTTTCAGATTCATTTTGTAATCTGTTTTGACAGTTTCCTTTTAATAAAAAAAAAAGAATGATTGTAAAGCCGTCAATTCACTTGTCTAATTTTGAGAATTTAAGTTTTTTAACTTGCTGTTGGATTTTCAATTTACAAAAATATTATGAAAAAGACAATTCTTTTTGCAGGTCGGTAAATAAAATTATTTTCACAGTTTTATTTGTTAGTATTAATAATTTTAAAGAATATTGTAATAAAAACAATTCTTCTTCATCGTCATTATCATATTCAGAAGTTTCGCAATGAAGCAGGATCCGAAAAAGCCTGATAGTACGCAGTTTTATTCTTACATTATAGAGGTTGTTTTCAGTAGGTCTACATGCATAATGTGACATGATAATAAAAACGTAGGTTAAAAGGATTATAAAAATACGTAAAGAGGGGCAGTAAATTTATATAAATACTTGATGATGACCATAATCGACTATTACCTTTCGCCTTACAAAGACTAGCTTTTCTCGTTGTTAGGTGTGCTATGAGAAGGAATAATAATAATATAATCAAGTAGGAATAATAATATAATAATTATAAAAATTTATCAAGAAAATACTATATAAAAAGAAAACAAATAAATAAATACATAAATAAAACATATATATATATATAATAACATAAAATAAAAATATAAAATAAATAGACATATATATATATTAAATATATATATATAATGTAATAAATAAATAAAAAGAAAAATAAAAAACGAAGAAATCGATTTTAATTTAATTTAATCTAATTTAATTTATTTTTAAATAAATAAATATATATTTAAAATAATAATATCAACAATAAATAATAAGAATAATAAGAATTGTAAATATAATAAATAATAATAATAATAGCAATAATAATAATAAAGATAAAAATAAATAATAATAATAATAATAATAAAGATAATAAGGATAATAGTAATATAAAATAATAAAGAGAACTATTATCATTATTAATAACACAAACAGAAAAGAATCCCAACACAATCTTAACCAATGTTATGAATACTGCATCGGGCTTGGTACCGGATTGGGTTCTGGAACGAAACTATACCGGTATCGATCGGTACCGGGTACCGTTTCGGGATATTTTTTAAATTTATAAAATAGTCCCTAAATTTTTTAAAAATTGCAAAATAGTTCATATTGATATATTATACAGCTGTATTGTATACTTTACTAGTTTATAAAAAATCTTAATAATAAATAATAATGACAATTAATTTGAAATAATAATAATTTTAAATATTTTACATATAATTGTTAAATTGATATCATTTTAAATTTTGTTCCTAATTTATTGTCATTTTTATTTTCCAGATAAATTATTTTTCCTCAATTTTCT
>JANTNU010000001.1:14597509-14610575 GCA_024752395.1 Erythroxylum havanense
AGCCTATACAAGTATCAGTAACCTATACAATAAGATAATACACAATAAAGACAAGTATTACAGAAGATATTCTACAGATGCATGATGTGATTCGTGATATGGCCTTGTGGTTAGCTTGTGAAAACGGAAAGAAGAAGAATAACATTTTGGTTGAAGAAGAAACCAAAGAATTTGCAAAATGGAAGGAGGCGGTAAGAATATATTTGAATGGCAAAGATTTTGATAAAGATCAGACGCAAAATCCATTTTGCCCGAATCTCCTGACTTTGTTGTTTCGAAAGGCTAGCTGGAACCGTTTTCCAAGTGAATCCTTTCACTCTATGCATGTCTTGAGCGTCTTGGATTTGTCGGGAAGTTATCTGAGTACTCTACCTGGGGAAATTGGAGGCTTGGTTAACTTTCATTATCTTAATCTCTCATACACCAGTATTAGGGAGTTGCCATCTGAGGTGGGGAACTTGATAAATTTAAGGAGTTTGCTACTGGATTTCACTGATCAACTTAGATACATATCAGGGGACGTAGTATCTAGCCTGTTGTCTTTGCAAATTTTCAGCAAATTAACAAGTCCGTCATATGTGATTGATCCTAAATTCTACCTTCAGGGGTCCTTAATGGAAAAGCTGGATTGCTTGCAGTACTTGAGTGACGTATGTTTAACCTTGTTCTCCAACAAATGTGTGCAGAAGCTCCTCAACTCCTCAAGACTGCAGAGGTGCATAAGGCAACTCTTGCTCATTGCATGCCCGGAGCTGAGCTCAATTGACATTACCCCTTCTTCCATAAGAAAAATGGAGCATCTAGAAAGCCTTGAAATCGGTTTATGTCATTCGTTGAAGAAAATGGAAGTTTATGTAGATAGGACAACAACAAGGCGTGATTACTTCGATAACCTTCGTCTTCTGCATGTATGGATTTGTCCTATAAAAGATCTGACATGGCTTGTTTATGCTCCAAGTCTTCAGATACTTTCACTATATGCCTGTCACGCAATGGATGCGGTAATACGTGGGGCTAGTGGATCTGTAGAAATTGAAGAAAGTTCGGCTATATTCTCAAATCTCACTGATTTGATTTTAGAAGATATGCCCAAGCTAAAATACATCCACGGCGGTGTGTTGACCTTTCCTTGCCTTACAAAAGTATACATATACAGATGCCCCAATCTTCGGAGGCTCCCTCTTGATTCCAGGAGTGCAGTCAACAGTTTAAAGGAAATAAAAGGACAAAAATGCTGGTGGGAAGGATTGCACTGGGACGATGAAGCTGCAAAGCACATGTTTGATCAAAAATTTGCAGAGCATACTTTCTGGTATATGTTTCTTTCTTCCCGTGATGACATTCAATTCCTGGATAAGAATATATATTTCATTTTAATGACCTGTTTTCTTGAATCAATACTGCTCCAATGTTGCTCAACTCTCTTGTTTTAAGTGTACGGTTCATTAGTTTGTTGTTGACATAACAGTTGACGAAGTATTTGGCTTAGGCTATGAGCATGAAAAGCTCGTTTTAGGGGAATCAAAACTTTGCTGAATATCGAATGCCTGATGTATGTGGTTCTACTAACCTCAGCGATTTACGAACTTTCTGATTCTTGCTTCTCTCAGATTTGAACCCTGGGACGGTGTGGTCAGGATAATCATTTCATTGGGGTAGCTATGCTGATCTCATTGGTGATGTTCTACAAAATGCCCAGGAATGTTAAAGTACGGAAGAATCCATAACCCAAACTAAATCTATCCCCATACAAGGTGAAATGAAGTTGCCCATCAGAATCTTAGTTATTTGTAAGAACTTACCTTATAGTAGCCTGAATCCATAATCCATACCTCAACAATGTTGGAAGTTTCTTGATGATTCAATTATGTTAAACAATTTCTACTTGGTTTTGGTGCATATCATTGGTTGTATTGTGAATTCGGGATTCGAAGTCATGGACTGCAGGATTCATCTGCTTAGTTAGTCAGGAAATAATAAGATTTATCATTTTTTTCTGTCTCTGTTGTTAGCTATTCTTCAAAGTGCAGGAATAACTAAACCCAAGATTAGTTATTCTGTATAATATTCTCTAATCAAACAAAGGAATAACTATTCATTTAGAATACATAAGTGATAGAACAGTTATTCTATTCAACCAAATAAGCCATAAGGTGATTATAAAGATTGGATTTTTATCTCAAGCAACTTGCTACCGTAACTCCCCGTAGTACTAATGTTTTGGTTCTGCGGTCCCTTGTGACAATGCGTGAACTTGAATGTCGGAGTAGAACTTCTGCCAATCCCCTTATTATGCCTTCCCTCTGTTTGGAACGAATATATATATGCAGTATCAGTCATATAGTTGGATTGTATTTGATTTTTTTTGCTTTGATGCTAATTCCATGAGGAAGTGTCAAAAATACATCCCTGGAAACAGAGTGAGAATCTTGTAAATTTCATAGATCATAAGGAACAGTTTCTTAATCAGAAGATAGCTTTTTGGTAAAAGGATTAGGCTTTGCAAGAAAGATATCTCGAAAAAGAAGTTCTCTCATCAGTATGAATTGATGTATGATTGTAAGTGATCAAAATCTTTCTTAGGGTCTTATTATTGGAACTCACTATTACACGTTCCTGGGAACTGCAAAAGCGAAAGACAAAATGCCTATTCGTGATTTTGGACAACAGGCACTATAAACCAAATCCTACCTTATTACAGTGGCTGAAAAAGAAAGTTCTATTGGAAGTTGTCTTTCCTTCCATTGTGTTCCTTGGTTGTGGGAAATTCTCTATTGTTTGAAACAACTGATATATCTGAGAAACCAATATCCTCCTTTCTTCCATGTGCTCAACAAGTTCTCGCTTCATTGTTTCTGATTCTTGCTCAAGACTCCTTAATCGCTCACTTACCTCTTTGACTTCACTCTCCTGCAAAACTTGTTTCCCTTTATGAAAGTCCCTGCATTCTATGCTCCTTGAAGAATTTGCAACCAACAGTTTTTTAATCTCATGTGAACTTGCAATCTTTGAATCTGTTAAAAGCTTTTTACCTTTCAATCTGTTCATTTCTTTTTCCTCTTCTTCCCTGACGTCTGCATAAGAGAAATTCTTTGAACATTCACTCACTAACCTGAGTTTGTTAGTAGCTGTATGTTTGCTAATACATGCTGTACTCTTCAAATTCTTGATGGCCGCAACATTCTTCTCTGAGGAACAGATCTCCAACTCGAGTGACGCAATTTCCATTTGGTTGTGGTTCAGGATTTCTTGAAGTTTCTGCAGAAGAGACAAATATCCTTCACCAAGCCTCTTGGGACATCCGTGTTTTCTGTTACCTAATCAAGACAGTAAAAGGGACCCTTGTAAGGTGTAATAGAACATCAAACGTTAAAAAACAAAAGGTGGTATACGCCTGAATGATAACGGAAACAATACACCAAATAGAATAAACCAGCTGCGTGCATCAGAAAACAAAAGTGGTATAGAAGTTTTGGTCCCTGAAGTAAAACTGATCAAAACAAACAACATTATTTCACCAAATAGGAAAGAAGTTTGTGAACTGTCCCATACATTAAATGATGATTGGTTACCTGAAAGTCCTGCAGCGTTCAAAGTTACAGAGAACATCTCTGGAGAGAGACTCTTTGCTTATCTTGGAAAAGAAGTATTGAGTTACATACAACACTCGTGTAGTTTTCAGGAAAAGGCAAAGGGTCCTGTGTAAGCAACTGGGAGGTAGTTGACAGGTTATGTAGCTTCACTTTGTTAACGGAGTTGTAGCTTAGCCACAATAGACATTTGGCTTATTCTCAGATTTAGGAGGGCAAGTTTTGGCTACATTATATACTTCACTTTGAAGCAATTGATGGTAGAAGCAGAGTTCGGTTTAGCATGTGCATAGCAAGTAAACTTAAGGGACCCACATAAGATGAATATCTAAACTCACTTTTAGAATAGATTTATTGAATAAAGGGAGCATAATAGAATGATGTCTCGATAACAAGGTTACACAGATAAAAGCACAAGAATTATGCCTTACAATCAATCAGTAAGTGTATTTTTAGTGATATAATTATTTAAAAGTATTATATATCTTATATATATTTAGAGGTATATGATAAGATTCACAAAATAAAAGTACATCATAAATAAAATTACGATAAAATTATAATTATGAGATCGATATTATATTTTCACATTCTTAGTTATTAGTCTCTTAAAATTAAACATTAATATAATGTAAAAAGAATAGTACACTTTATATTTAATTCGTAGAAAGAAAGTAGTTGTTCTTATTAACTAAAGTATGAAAACAATTAAACAAACGTGTAGGTGTTTGTTAAAAAATAAGTTTATTGAACTGATTTCATATAAAAATTTTATGTAGAGCATTATTTATATGTCTATAAAAAATTTTATTGTAATAATTGTATAAGTGATTATTTAACTTAAAATCTCTAAAGTATCTTTTATAAAGATTATTATATTTTGATACTATATATAATTCATTCTAATTAAAGGCATCTCCATCGATAGTTGGTGTTGGATATAACATGAATTGTAAGGATGTATTTGAATGATTAGTATAGGATTCATAACTTTAAAGTGATTAAGAAGTATGCTACATTGCTCTCAACAAGTATTTACATTATTCTCAACTAATATTGATTTAGAAAATCCTTAGTTAAGTATAAATGATACTTTGAAAATAAATTTCAATTGTTAACGGTAGAGAACTAACAAGCTTATATTCAAATATAGTAGACATTAATTTTATGCTCTATTTATAATGGAAACATTGAGTGATGAAAGATTAAATTATACCAAAAAAAAGTATACATGAAAGGATAATGAAAACTATTTTAACATTCTTAACATTTAAATGTTGTTACACACTAATCTTGATCTATAAATTTAAATTATTTAATTAGAAAATTGAAGATAACTTCAAAGAATTTATTTTGTCTAATTCTAAATATAATTTAGGTTATAAAGTATATTTATTATGAATATATTTAGGAATCCAATTTGTTACATAAAAAGAACAATTGATAAGCAAAAATGTAATTTAATCAAGTTAGACTTTATTATAAAGTTTGAGAAATTTTAGAATTAAATATGAAATATTAAACCATATTTGGACTAATTAATATTTAATTATCATTAATGTTAACATTAACATTTAATTGAAGTCAAAAATCTATTTCAGTTAAATTATTAATAAGTTAAAAACCCTATTATAAATTCACATGGACTCTAAAGGAGCTAATATTTCTTGTATGACTATAAAATTCTCTTGCGCTAACTATTGTAATAAACTAATTTAAAAAACAATTTGAAAGAAATGGTAGTAAAATAATCAATTACTTAATAAAGTATGATTTACATTGTTACTCCCGTCCCAATTTTCCATCACTGGTATTTTCCATCACTGGTAATAAAACTATCTTTAATTTTATATCTTAGATTAAAATTATTTGAGTATTACTGGCCAAAATTTTAGAATTAAAATTGCAAACTCTAAACTCTTAAAATCATATTTGATTTGCTAATATCTAAAAGGTTCTTATTGAAAGTTCCAAAACCCTACATTCAATTTGGAATTCAAAATTTGCTCTAGTTTTTTTAGAAGAGAACAAACAAAACACACAACCAAGTTTAAACTGATAAAGAATAGATGAGCAACGCGTAGACAAAGGAGAAGAGAAAGACGCGTAGAAGACTCTAGACACTCCAACAAGATAGAGGAAAAAGAGAAAGACGCGCAGAAAACTCTAGACACACCAAGGAACTCCAGAAAACTCAAAGGATGGTAGATAAATCTAGAACATGGGCCTAATGGGTCATTGGTACACTAACACCCAAGCCCATGTATAATCAGTGCAAGATATTATTACAGATTTATTTTTCAAACCTTTCTCTGGATACTTCTACTCTAAGCCTATAAATGTAAACACAAAATCATCGATAAATGCTGGCTGGAAGAATGTTTCTTCCTTTTACAGTATAATTTTATCATGGTATCAGAGCGTATCTTTTTTTTCCTTCTTCTCAGTCGACAACACTATTTCACCTAACATAAACTTTGTATATTCGTGTCTGGACCATCTTATGCCAGTGTAGCTGGCAATCAAACACAAATGCAAAGACCCAAAGACCACCCAGCTTCGCCATATTACATTCACCCTAATGAAAATCCTTCTCTTATTCTGGTGTCTTCTCTTCTAACCGGACCTATCATTTATGGTCTAGGTCAATGAGAATGGTCATGTTATAAAAAAAAAGCTAAAATTCATAGATGGCAGTATTGTTATGCCAGACAGAGAAGATCCTACTTATGTATATTGGGAAAGATGCAACACTATGGTTTTATCTTGGCTGATGCGCTCAGTAAATGAATCAATTACCCAGAGTGTCATTTGGTTGGATTCAGCATTTGATGTGTGGAAGGACTTACATGACAGGTTCTCACAAGCGGATTCCTTCCAAATTTCAGACCTGCAAGAAGAGATCTATGGTTTCAGACAAGGAAATCTATCTATTTCTGATTATTACACTCATTTAAAAATGCTATGGGATGAATTTCATAATTTTATATCATTGCCTAAATGCAAATGTCACCCTCAATGCCATTGTGATATGCTGAGCATCATTAAGTCCTATCAAGAAAGTGATTTTGTTATACGTTTCTTGAAAGGTTTAAATGAATTCTACTCCATTGTTAGGTCACAAATCATGCTGATTGAACCATTATCAGATATCAAAAAGGTTTTTTCCATGGTAGCTCAACATGAACGACAGCTTCTTTCCACAACATCACAATTGCCCAATTATGAATCTCAAGCTTCTTGCTAAAATAGATACCCGAAAAACTTTTCAGTTAAACAAAAGACCACTATGTACCTTTTGTGGTTATAAGGGACACACAGAAGACAAATGTTACAGAAAGCATGGGTTTCCACCCAACTTTATGCCAGGCAATGGAAAACCGAATAACTATCAGTCAAGAGACAACTTTAAATCTAAATCTAAATCTAAATCTGTCAATAATGCAAAAACTCACCTTGAACCTATCACAGTTGCTAGAAATGCCACTTCAGACACACACAGAGAAGCATCTTCATCCCATTTCAACCTAACACCAGAAGAATATTGTTAGTTGAAGGATTTGCTAAACAAAGACAAGGATGTCTCACACAACTTAGTCAGTATACCTCAGGTCAACTCACTTACCAGAGATCACAAAGGTACATCTCTATCTGCTGAATCTTCCTTATGGACCTCTATATGGATTTTGAATTCCGAGGCCACAGACCATATTGTCTGCAGCCTGCATTTATTCACTAAATATACCACAGCCCAGAATCTAACAGTAAAACTCCCCAATGGTCAATATGTACCTATCATACATATTGGCTCAGTACATATCGCTTCTCTTATTCTAACCAATGTTCTCTATGTTCCTTTCTTTTCTTTCAACCTAATTTCCATTGGTCAACTTACTTCATTTTCACATTGCCAACTGAATTTTACCAAACATTCATGTGTTATTCAGGAACTCAGCACTTTGAAGACGATTGGTTTTGCTAAGCGTTCTAATGGACTCTATTATCTTACCCATATACCACAAGCATACTCTGTTAAACATCATTCACACAATCTTTGGCACAAACGCCTAGGACATCTTTCAAATGCAAGACTCAAGTTGTTATCTAGCATAGACAATTATGTTATTTTTCAGAATGTTATTGAATGTTAGACTTGTCATTTTTCAAAGCAAAAAAGGTTACCTTTTACTTTGAGCTCTTCTATTTCTTCCTCTTGCTTTGACATTGTACATGTTGACATTTGGTGGCCTTACCACACACCTTCCATTCATGGCCATCGATTTTTCCTCACCATTGTTGATGATCTCAACCGTATGACCTGGGTATATTTAATGAAACACAAGTCAGAAACTAGAGAATTAATCAACCATTTCCTTGCTTACGTGGACAGTTCACAAAACATATAAAATGCATAAGAAGTGACCAAGGAATTGAATTTTCAATGACTGATTTTTTTCAAGAATGGTGTTTTGCATGAAAACACCTGTATTGAAAGACCTCAACATAATGGAATGGTTGAACGAAAACACCAACATATTCTCAGTGTGGTAAGAGCTCTCAAATTTCAGGCCAACCTTCTAACCAAATTCTGGTCAGAATGAGTTTTACATGTAGTTTTTCTTATTAACCGGATTCTTACCCCTCTTTTTATCAAACAAATCTCCCTATTCAATTCTATTTGGTAGCAATCCTAATCTCACACATTTAAAAGTATTCGGTTGTCTCTGCTTTGCTTCCACTAAGGAAGCTAGCAGAGCGAAGTTAGACATCGGGGCAAGAAAGGCTATTTTTTGGGTTTTTCTATAGGGACAAAAGGCTACAAAATTTTCGATCTATACACCAAACAATTCTTCTTGTCAAGGGATGTCATTTTCTATGAAACTTCTTTCCCTTTTCAAGAACTTCCCTACTACAGTTCTGCCTTATCAAGCCCAATCCTATCCTCCACTGAAGATTTCTCTATTTATGATGACCCACCAGCCCTATCTGCTTCTAAGCCATCTCCTTCATCCGAACCTACACCTCACCCTCGACGTTCCACTAGACAAACTCAAGCACCATCCTATTTAAATGACTATATCTGTCCTACATTTTCTCACACATCTCCTCACTCAATTTTCACAGTCATTTCCTACAATTACCTATCCTCAGTACATAGACATTTTTCTCTAGCTCTTACAGCCCTGAAAGAACCTACAACCTATAATGAAGTTATGTAATCCACTGAATGGCAAGAAGAAATGCATACAGAATTAAAGGCCTTAATCCAAAATGAAACTTGGGAGCTCACCCACTTACCTCCTAGAAAGTTAGCAGTCGACTATAAATGGGTCCATTGGTACAAATTCAATCCAGATGGTTCAGTTTACCGATGCAAAAGTAGACTTGTGGCAAAGGGCTTCACTTAGCAGGTTGGTGTGGACTACAACGAGACTTTTATCCCGTGGTCAAGCATACTACCATTCGCTTGCTACTTGCTCTCACTGCATCTCAAGACTGGCACCTTCATCAACTTGATATTAACAACGGCTTCCTTCATGGTGACCTGCAAGAAGAAGTCTATATGAAGCCTCCCCTAGGACTTCCTTTACCTGATTCAACATTGGTCTGTAAGTTAAAAAAAAGTATATATGGGCTTAAACAGGCTAGTAGATAGTAGCATGAAAAACTCACCTCTGCTTTGCTTTCACATAGATTCCAGCAGTCTGCCTCAGATTACTCCATGTTCACAAAAATAGAAAATCACATTTTAATCATACTTTTGATTTATGTTGATGATGTCCTATTAGCTTGTAAAGACTTAACTCTCATAAAAAATACCAAAAATTTTCTAGATTTCACCTTTCAAATCAAAGACTTCAGTGTTGCGAAGTACTTCCTCGGCTTGGAGCTGGCCAGATCATCTCTTAGCATCAATTTCTCCTAAAGGAAGTACAACCTAGACTTGTTGATTAAAGCTGGCTTCTTGGATTGGAAACCCCTTTCTACCTCGATGGTTCCACATACAAAATTGTCAACTGATGGAGAACCCCACACAGACATCACTGGCTATCGCCGACTCATTGGGAAGCTTTTGTACCTGACCATAACCCGACTAGACATTAGCTTCATCGTTCAACAACTCTCACAATTTCTGGACAAACCCACACAAATGCATAAGCAAGTAGCTCAGAGGGTTTTACGATATGTTAAAAAATCTCCCAGCCAAAGTATCCTTTTTCACCATGATTCAAACATGCAGTTGCAGGCATTTTCTGATTCAGACTGGGCCACTTGTCCCGACTCTCAGAAATCAGTCACCAGATTTTGCATCTTTTTGGGCTCCTCTCTCATCTCCTGGAAATCCAAGAACCAGGCCACCGTCTCCAGAGTTCCTCCAAGGCCAAGTATTGAGACCTTGCAACCACATCGTGTAAGCTTCAATGGTTATTCTATTTGTTACAAGATTTTGGCTTTCATCCTAAAACTCCCGCTTACCTCTACTATGACAATCAATCCGCTCTCCATCTTGCGAAAAACTCCGTTTTTCATGAACGAACAAAGCACATTGAAATCAACTGCCATTTCATTCGTGAAAAACTTCAATCCGGACTCCTACATCTTCTCCCAGTCGCCTCTCACTCACAACTTGCTGATATTTTTACTGAAGCCTTACCCAAACATCAGTTTAACTCACTTCTCACAAAACTTGGAATCCATAATGTCTTCCAGTTTACAGGGGGTGATAAAGAATAGATGAGCAACGCGCAGACAGAGGAGAAGAGAAAGATGCGCAGAAGACTCTAGACACTCCAAGGAAGATAGAGGAAAAAGAGAAAGACGCGCAGAAGACTTTAGACACTCCAAGGAACTCCAAAAACCTCAAAGGATGGTAGAAAAATCTAGAACATAGGTCTAATGGATCATCGGTACACTAACACCCAAGCCCATGTATAATCAACACAAGATATTATTACAGATTTATTTTTCGGACCTTTCTCTGGATACTTTTACTCTATGCCTATAAATGTAAACACAAAATCATCAATAAATGCTGGCTGGAAGAATGTTTCTTACTTTTACAGTATAATTTTATCATAAACTAAAATTTTCAAGTTTATGACCCTAAATCTCAAGCCAAATGTAGCGTTCTCTTACCGCAGAGTACACACCGGGACTCCCACAGGTCATTCTGGTACATTTCCTACGATAAGGGTGAGTTATAAACGATCACTACAATCACTTCATATTGCATCATAATAAAACATCAATATAAAAATCACAATCTTTTTGAAATCAACTTTTTCCTCATTTCATTTCATCAAAACCAGAAGTTTACACGTCTGTCATCCTTTACTGTCTGTACATCAATCAAAAAACCTAGTACAAAAATGCTACATGAAAGAGGAAAACAACAGATCTATCTAGGCTATCCAAAAGTCTCAGCTGACCGACTTGTGAGCCATGGCTTCTCTCGTCAAAACAATCTACACGGCTGGAAAAGTCCCTCTGAAGCTAGAAGTCTACTCTTGGTCCTGAAAAGATAACGTTGCAATTTTGGTGAGTTTTGCGAACTCAGTGAGGTAACCATCATCGATGGTTCACTCAATTCATACAACACATATCACCATTTCACATCGATCATACATAACACATTTCTCACATAAGCATAAGGCATTTTGCCTTTCACTCAATCCAGTATATTTAATCAATTTCATATAAAATACTCATGTGACACTTTTTTCAATAATTACGATGTTGTGACCGTGCGCCTGAACTATCCCATATAGGGCTCATTAAACGTTGAGCCTGAGGCTCTAAATTACTGTTGAGCTCGAGGCTCAAATACACTCGTTGAGCTTTAAGCTCTAATCGGTGGCTGCTTCGATCACAACTGTCATTATCTGATTATGCATTCGTGAATGAAATGCATATATCACAATTAATCACATTATAAGCATGTATGCATGTGCCACAATCAATCACATCATAAACACGTAGGTCTCATATTCACGTACAAGTAGCACTTCAATAACACGACTCCCAGTACACAGTCATCGGACCTTCTGTCCGAAATTCACAATCAAATCACAAGCCACCATTATCCTCCACAAAATCATAAGCATAAGCAAACAATAATTGAGAGAAACCATCTAGGTTACTCACCAACAGCTTCTGAAGCTAGTGCTTGGAAGTCTCGGCAATGTCTGGGGGTTGACGTTCTAAATGCGCCTTTATAACAATTAAAATACACATATATTATAAATTGTGCAATCAGAAATGTATAATAATGCATATGCAGGAATTCGAAATGTGTACAATGCATGTTTGTGAGATTCCCGGTATCATTCCATAAATTCCATAAAAAATATTCCCCTAAATTTTAGAAATCCATAGACACCAAAATTACTCAATTTGGATTTCTATAAGTCCAATTATTGCCCAATTACTGAAGTATGTCCCGAAAAATAATAAATTCCTATTCTTTTAATCGATCCTCTAACTTTGATTCAATCCATCAATTTTAATTTAATCTAAAAAAATCAAAAATTTGCATGGAGAGGTAGCTAAATGTCTTAGAAATCCGACGTTTCAAAAATCAAGTCATTCGGAGGTCGGATGCAAAAGTTATACACAAAAGTAGGCAAATGGTTGACTTGGAAACAAAATAAAAAGAATAAAAATAAAATAAAATAAAATAAAAACCAGCAGCGCCGTCGCACTCAGACGCTCGTATGCTCGCCCTCACGAGGACGAGTTGGATGCTCGCCCTTGCGAGGGCCAGCTCCCTTGCCTGTTTCCTTTTTTCATTTATTTCTTTTTTCACCTATTTTCTCTCTCTCCTTTCACAATGTATAACTTTTCACACAAGTGTCCAAAATTGACAAATTAGGTATCAATAGAAAGGTCACAGAAAGTCCTACAATTTTTATGAAGGACATACAAACAAATTCTAACTCTAAAGGAGTTAAAATCTCAATCAAAGTTACTGTCCAATAAATGTCATCCTAAACAATAGCACATCTTCTAAAAATCATAACTTCCTATTCCATTGGCCAAAAATTCCAAGCTTTATATCAATGAAAATATCAGAACACATTATACAACTTTCATGAACAACTTCGAAGCAAATTTAACCTCTAAAAAGGTCAAAATCTCAAGTCAAAATTTGGAACTCTTCAAGCTAAAATTGAACATCAATTCCTTCACAAGAAATCTAGTCAAACATCTCTAGTTTAATTCAAACTAAAAATCATCTCAATTGAACAATCATAGAAGAAGTTATGGAAACATCATTGAAACATACTCAAATCAAATTTTCTAGATTATCATAACTCTTCTCCTACCTCTTCCACACCATTTCCTTACTCAAATACCACTAAATTCACTCATGAAAACAACCTTAACCAAATCAAAACATCTACTTGAACATTAACCTACAACATAGTATCAACATGCACTAAATTTTCTTCCTTTTCATACACTCATCTAGACAT
>JANTNU010000001.1:14610675-14626190 GCA_024752395.1 Erythroxylum havanense
ACCCATCCACCCTAAACACAATTCCCATGCAATTAAGTTCACATAACATCACAATAATGCATTTAACTAACAATTCAGATATAAAACACAATTCTTACCTAATTAAGCTTCCAAATCTTCCAATCTTCCAAATTTATCACGAACTCTCTACTTCCTACCAACATACACGATCATCATCTTAAGGGGGTAAAAAGCTTAGGTTTTTGTGTGTGAACAAAATAAGAGAAAGCCAAGAGGAAAGAAGGTAGAAAGGATGAGCAAAATTTCAAAAGAACCAAAGAAGAGGAGAGCTACTAAGATGGTGAAGAAAATCACACTTAAAGCACCAAATCATCTTAGGAAAAGAGAAGTATCAGGAATAATCAAAGAAAGGAGGATTTTTATTAAACCTATGCATCATGGTGGCATGTTAGGCAAGTGACAACTGTCACTTGCCACATGTCACATGCTTAAGCCTTCACTAGTGTCTTTCCAATTAAAATTCCAATTTCTACTCCAATTTTTTCTCCAATTTCTAATGGCTCAAATTAATAAATCCTAAACTCATTTATCTAAATTTTCAGTGCCATTGGACTGTAATCTCCACTACCGGTAAACCATTATGGTGCCACTTAACATTTTTCCTAGTCCAAAAATTACTCCGAAATTTCAGAAAAATAATTTCTAAAATTCACTAAAAATTCTAAAACCTCAAAGACCCTCTCCAACTAAATTTTCATACACATAATTCACATTTTTCATAACAATCATATTTATGACCAAATATACCGAAAAATGTCATGAATGCATGTACAGTCATTTACATGTGCAAAATTCACTATTCACGTGTATGTGGATACATGAACATATCAAGACAATTCTAAGCACTCATAAACTATTCCAAATTACTATTCTACCATTCTCATCGGTGATGAGATGTTACAACGCCAAAAGCCTAAAATTATTGTTTACGTTATAAACCTTAAGCCACACATGAGTTTCAAAAGTTAAGAACCAAGAAACTTTGAATGAACTCATTAGCCCTGTGTTGAAAGCAATGAACAAGTAGAGATGGTGGGTCATGAAAAAGTTAAAAAAAATGAATAATTTATACCTAATTAATAATTATTTTATTTATTAATTATGAAATTTGAATTTTTAAAATTTAAGAATATTTTTAATTAATTGAGAAACTAATCTCTAAATAAATAATAAAGATCTTTCTTAATTAAATTTAAAATATTTTATTTAACTTGAAAGTTATTTCCTTTATTATTATAATTTTTAATTAAGAAAATTTTATTTATAATTAAATTAAAAATCATTTTCTAACTTGATTAGAATGTCTTATTATAAAATTTTGAAAAAAAGTGTTCTTCTTAATTATAATAAGTAAGAAGCGTAATTTGTTAAAATTATAAATTAAATTTGATTCAAGATAATAGAAAATGATTTCTAATTGAATTTAAAAACAATTTTAAATTCAATTAAC
This sequence comes from Erythroxylum havanense, assembly GCA_024752395.1. NCBI lineage: Eukaryota > Viridiplantae > Streptophyta > Magnoliopsida > Malpighiales > Erythroxylaceae > Erythroxylum > Erythroxylum havanense. The sequence continues at coordinate 14,612,147 of JANTNU010000001.1, forward strand.
TTTGTTTTTAGAATAGGAATTTAATTTATTAATAAATCAATGAATTTAGTCTAATTTAATTATCTAAATAATTAAAAATAATTTTTATATTATAAATATCAATAACTAGAATCAAAGAAGTATTGATATTTTATGCCTATAATTTGATTTTGTGTGCATAAGTTGCATGTTTTATTTATATATTTGATATATATTGGACGCAAGTTGAATTATAAGCTTATATGTATATCATTTTTATATGCAATTGTGCATTTAATGGGACCGTTTAATATTAAACATCTTGTTAAAATATTAGGTATATGTTTAAAACATGATTGTTGCCTTATATTATTACAAGAATATAAAAGAGTTTTATTTATTGTTAAGATTGCTAAGCAAACTTAAGGTCACTTTAATCCGAATATGTTAAATTTTATAAAAAAGAGTCCTGCTTAAATAAATTCTTATGATTTGGATGAATAGACACAAGATCATATTAATTTAGAAGTAAGGATAAGAATGATATATAAAACAGATAAGAGTTATTACTTAACGGATTTAGGAGTTACATAAAATAATTGATAAAGTTATCTACCAAATTTAAATTTAATTAGTTTGTTAAAAAAACTCAAGGTTAACTAAATTTGCATAGGATCTTAGATTACTGAAGAGATTAGAGTAATATTTACAAAATAATAGTGAAGGATATTATTTAGAGTAAAAGAATGATTAAAATCATAATCTTATTTGGTTTTCATGACATATAACCAATTACTTGCTTTCCTTACATTTTTGTTTTGTTATAAGTAAAAATTATCTTTACATAGTATAACTAATATTAAGTGTTAATAAATGAAATTTCTTGGGACATATGTTAGGTTTGAGAATAGTTCTCAAAATAGAAAGAAATATTGTATAACTATTACGTGATTTTGCTATTAATCCCTATTGAGGATTTTTTTTGAGTTAATATCATATAAATGATAAAATGTAATGACATTTTGAGTTAACTTATGTTTCCAAAACTCTAATGACAACAAGTAATGTGAATGTCAATCATGATAGCAAAATGCAAATAGTTGCCTAATGTATTACCGAAAGGTATAGTGCTTTGATAGAATTGTTCTACTCTATTTACCATACTGAAAGTATAAACATAAACTAAAATTGAAGACATTTGCTATAGTATAATAATAGTTATCATTAGACAAAAAAGTTTATATAGTTTATGTTGCCTATACTAGATATGGTAGAGATTATATATATTTCTTATTCATGCTTTTAACTATGTGATACTAAATTTATACTTAGCATTACTATAATGATTAAGGTATGATAAGAAATAGATTATTAAGTAAAAGTAGTTTATTTGAGTTTATGTAAATAGTTTGTATATGTTAGATAAAAGGAGATTTATATTTAACATAAGTGACAAGAATACAAAGTTAGATAATCGAGACTATCATTTTATATCATATTTGTCAAATCAACATAATGAAATGTATCCTTTTGATTAAGAATAGTATGAAACTTGTGAAATTTATTAGGATGAAGAATAACCAAAAAAACCTTTGATGAAAGGATGATGATAATATTGAATTGTTAAATTTTATACATGTGATATATTAGATACAATAACAATTCATTAAAAAAATGATACTTGTATCTCATTTGATTACTAATGACTTTATGTGATATAGTCATACTTATTAAATGAAATATTAATTTAAAATTTTAAAAATTCAAATTATTTAAATCTAAGTAGATAATAAACATTGAAAATATTAAAGTACTTTGACGAGATTGATACTAGATCTAAATCAATTATCTATGGGGAATAAGAATCTCTAGTAAATAACTCCACAATTAAATTACATAATAATATGGATTTGTGCAAAGAGGAAAATGCACTATGAGATATTGTATGATGCAATATCTATTCTTTCTATAGTTAAGCCAATAACTTAATTTTAAAAGTTTCAATTAAATCAATTAATAAGATTTTATATTAGATATGAATGGTAAGACTTTAAAATAGTCAATGTTAACAATTTTAGGATACGATGCTTACTTAAAGAATATATTATCCAATAAATTTGGAATTAAATTGGACAACAGAAATTTGTAAGATATCCAAAAATGTTAGATATGATCTTACAAACTTCTATAAATAAAATATTTATTTCAATGATTCTCAAAATACGTAGTGAGAGTAAGATGAAATTTTAAAATGTTTCAAATCTGATAACAATCTATTCAATTAGATCTAATGCCTTTTTTGATACATTTGATATTTTTTGAAATATTATGAGGTATTAAAAGATTGACATGAAGAATTCAAAAAGCTTATTTTGAAGGGGCTTATGGATTTATCATTTCTGTAAAAAAAGGTTAGTGGGAGTATTATTGTCCTCTCCAATGAGAGTGTGCAGAGACATACTGCTGATAGAGAAAATAATTTATTTTTTCACTTGTTGAATATATAACATTCCAAAAATAACTCTTATTGAAAACAAAAAGGTAAAAAAAACTTAATTATAGAAATTAGATCTACAAATGCAAGTATAAAAGCTTTTTACTTATTTTAGTCAAAGTGCATAGATAATATACTAAAAGTATTTAATATTTGAAATACCAGATACTTATGAAGTATTAAAATATTCGTTATTCTACAAAGTTGATATTTAAATTCAAGATTATTTACATGTAACATTGATTTGACAAAAGTTAGTCCTTGTTAAGGTATATTTTACTTAGAATAATATTATTTTGAGCTAAAAAGTTTCTAATGTAGCATTAATTGTTAATCAAGGCATAATATATTTTTCTTATGTGGAAATGATTATTTAGATCAAAAATTATTTAACAAATTTAGTATTGTTCCTTGCATTGTTGAAACAATAATGTACTGTAAAATACTATAGTCATTGGATATTCAAAAGGAGCTAAAGTCTCGTTAAGATCCAAATATATATTTAGGCACTTTCTTTCAATTCTAGTAATAATTAAGGTGAAAGTTGTAAGATTTAAGCATGTAGTCACCATATAGAAACTTGTAGAATTCTCCCTTGAGACTACTATCTCCGTAGTAGCATGATGGTTATATAAGGAGATGGTATAAGATATTTAAGTGATTGATTTATTGTAAGTGAAAGATTGTTAGTTTATATCATATAGCCAATCAATTGATTGTAGTTTTAATGATATAATAACTTTAAAGCATTCTTTTTCTTTTCATATTGAAATATACCATATATATACATATAAATGATAAAGTCTATAAGATAAATGCATATTGCAAATAAAATTACGATGAGATCATTCATGTTGCATTTATGTATTATCCCTAAATGTTTTTGGTCATTGAACTATTGAGACCGGACATTAATAAAGTAGAAAAAAAGATTATTGCATGTTGTGTTTCTTCCTTATGAAGAAAATAAGTCAATTTTGTATATTAAAATATAGAGATTCTTAAAAAACCTTGTGGGTACCTATTAGAAAACAAATTCATTGAACTAACTTTATTTAAAAATTTCAATTGAAACATTACTTATATATTTATGAAAATAAGTCAATTTTGTATATTAAAATATAGAGATTCTTAAAAAACCTTGTGGGTACCTATTAGAAAACAAGTTCATTGAACTAACTTTATTTAAAAATTTCAATTGAAACATTACTTATATATTTATGAAAATTCTCATTACGATGATTATATAAGTGATTCTTTGATTTGGGATCTCTAAAATATTTCATATAGGGCTTGTTATATTTTAATACTAGTTATAATATATTCTAATCAAGGATAGCTTAATTAATAATCATTGAATATATTATGAAATATAAGTAAGAAGTTAAGTGATTGATATAAGATTCATTACCTTAAAGTGATTAAGAATTTAAGAAAATGTTTCGTTATTTTTGATTAATATTGATTGAGGAATCTTTTTCTAAGATAGAATGACACTTTGAAATTAATTTTTGGATATTATCAATTGAATCGATTACTAATGATAGAGAATCAACATGATTAGACTCAAATAGAGTAGACATTAATTCTATGTCATAAGTCTAATTAGCACGTTGTGTGATAAAATAATTAAATTATAAGAATAAATCATATACAAAAAACTTAGTCAAAATTACTTTGACATTCGTAATATTTGAATAGTCGTTATGTATTATTAGATATCAATCTTAATATATGTATATAAATTATTTAATTAGAGAGTTGAAAATAAATTAAAAGAGTTTGATTTTTCTAATTTTGAGCATAATTTAATGTTACAATTTATTCATTTTTAAGAACTTAACATGTCACACATAAGGAACAATTCATGAGAAAAAATGTAATTTAATAAAGTTGTATTTGATCGTAACATTTATAAAACTTTAATATTAAATGTGAGATATTTAATAAATAAAGATCAAAATAAGATATTATACCTTATTTAACCCTAATTTGTATTAAAAATTAATTATAATTCAAATTCAAATTCAAATTCAAATTCAAATTCAAATTTAATTCAAATTAAAATTAAAAATTTATTTCAATTAAATTATTAAAAAATCTAAACTCTATTGTAGATAAATTTAGGCTCTAAAACTTCACACCTAATATCCTTTACATTACTTATAGAATTCTCTCAACTTGTTCCTATAAATACTATTAGAGACTCGATAGATATGCGACTACAATAGTTGCAATGAACTAGCTTCAAAACAATTCAAAGAAAACAACCAAAAAAAAGAAAAAAAATCAAGCCACATAATAAGGTACAATTTATGTCTATACTCATTATGCATTAATCATAGTATTGAATTCTAGAGTGGTCTTAACTTTCAGAAAATCGAACGATAAAGTTTTGTTCTTATTCCACTAAGTATAGAATCAAATCTTGTCCCAATTTCCAACACAAAGATCTAGTGTCAACACCAAATCATAATTCCTAAGAGTTTCTCACGTTGCAAAGACATTGTGAACTATTTTGGTATTTACAGAAATCTGAAGGTGGTTCTTATAGAAAACGTTTTATGTTTCCTGGGAATATACGGTGAAGATGGCATTCGTACAGGTTATGTTCTACTTCGACTATAAGGGCCCTGTATAATGTGGCATTTGGGGATCTTTCTCCGACAATGATTCTCCATTGATGTCGCGTGGAATGTCCTCAGGGTCATCCTAGTCCACTGGAACTTCAACCTCCATTTTCAGGCCAGAATTTCCAAAGACCTGGAGATACATTTTGCAAGTGTAGTGGAAATTAGCCAACACTATTACTTGAAAACATTTAAGGTCCAAAGCTATCTGAGTTGAGTTATCTTCAAAGCACAATTTCTATACATCGACAAAGGATCTTCAGTACAACCGCAGAGAAAAAAAATGGATTAACAACATATTAACTTGCAGAACAATTGCCTAAGACAAAAAAGGAGCGAAACAAAGACTAAAAGCTGCTTCATAGTGTCTGCAGCCCATGGACAATATTTTAAGATAGTACCATTTTATGAACCTTCTTGTCCTCATTTAGACAAAAGGATAGTGCCATTTATGAACCTTACAGTCCTTGTTTAGACAAAAGGGAACACATGTACTATATGACAACTGCCACTGGAGATCTATTAATCCTATCTTCAAGTCTTCCTCTTCAATAGCTTGGAGCACAAATGTTGGGGTTTGTAACAATAAGGGTGGTTCAAACTTCAAACACAGCCCCATGATAGAGAAGTTCTGAACCACGAATATGTATTAAACCCCCTCAAGCACCCCACCCACTTCAGCAGTAAGTCTTTTAGGACAATGGCTTTTGCAAAAGAAAAATATATATTAAGTACCTTGATGAAGTCATTTAGCATTAAGTAGGATGCCCTCGAGTAACCTGCTTCCTCCAAAACTTGGCTCAACACTTCCTGTAAAAGGAAGAACATGAAATACAAATGATTAAGCCGGTCCGAAGTTGATAGGGAAAGTAATAACTTTAGGCCATTCATTGACAAAGAATATATTAATAAAACTAAGCGACAAAGAATATTAATCTCCACAGAAAAATAAAGGAAAATTAAACAAATTGTACAGGAAAATGCAGAAACACTAACAAAGATGCTTTCATTGGAAGAGTACAGAGTATGTCACATATATTGCACATTTCAGTCAAAATGACGATGATGTTATAAATGCCACAAAGTGTGGAAAGTCACCAAAATTAGAGTATTTTATAATTTTGTAAGGAATTCATCAATTGTTACCCTAATGGAATGTTCCACAAAGATCAGCTAATATCAATTTATCCTCGTTAGTAATAGTTAAACAAGAAAGAAGTTCTTCTTTGATACCTCTCTTTGTTCAGCAGTCATGAAAGAACCAGATAAGTCCTCAAGCACTTCCAAAATGTCACTGAAAGACACTTTTCCATTACCATCGGAGTCATATACTTTGAAAATAACTGCAAACAAAATAATTACAGGAAAACATAAAAGTCATGCTCAGTTAACAGCTTAAAACATAAAATTTGAACAATTTATTTGGAATGAAAACGAATCTAGATACGCATCCATACTAAGCAAAATAAAAGTACACAAACATTCGGTTGTTTTCAGTAGATAAAGACTGTAAGCCACAAAAACAGAGAACGGTGATGGGAAACCAAAAATTAGGAGTGGCAAGACAACGCTTACGTCCTAGTTTCTGCTCTTTAGTTGCCTTTGCACTAAAAGCAGACAGGAAGGCAACGAAGTCCTTAAAATTTAAACCATCCACCATTTTAAGAAGTCTCTGCAAGAAGCAGTAAAATAAGTTTCCAAATTTACTTTTCAATTTAGCATAATCTCAAGCCAAAAGATCACCACCTGAGAAAGAGGGTTCATTGCAAATTCAGGCACTGATAAGAATTCATCAGCAGAGATAAATCCTTTCGCATTTCGGTCTAGCTGGCAAAACCTCTGATACAATGACACGATCTCTTGCTGGGAAACTGAATTTGAAATCCCAAAAAGAAAAAAGGAGAACAGATTGAGAGCGAAAACCAATAAACTATGTAAGAATAAACAAGGCCAACAAAAACATAAAAAGGAGCATAACTATCAAAAGTGAGAACAGAGACAAATTAAAATAAGCGGAGAGGGATAGATAACTTACATAGATTATGGCAGTGTCCTTGAACCTCCTCTATATCATATTGAGTCAGCATCGATGACGCGTTTCCCATTGCTATACTAAAACGGGAAAAATACCCATCAGTCGAAATGAAAAAAAGAAACAAAATTTCACAGTTAAAATTTGATGTAATCCCACGAATATGGATAAACAACAAACACAAATCAACGAACTAGCTAGACACAGAGGTCAACCCAAAAACCCCACGAGAATTTTCACTTCCAAATTGTCAAAGCGATCACGTACAGACGATTTATCAAATCATGAAGCAATTGCACAGATGTAAAATAATCTCAAACATTCAAAGACCTATACTTCAACCTCTTTGGAAATCCCTACACAACGAAATCCTGGCCAAATAGAAGCAATTGTCTAAGCTTTCACTAGAGAAAAGAAATCCGTTTTCCCAGTAACAAGCAGGCATAAAGCAGAATAACAAAAAGGGTACTCACTTCTATGAAAAAGACAGAGAAAGCAACCAGAAAATTCTGATAGAGGGAGAGAGATGTGTGAAAGTCTGTGAAGTGATGACACGGGAATGTATGGAATTGAGATAGGAAGCGTTAAGGTTGCAAAACAAGGTGGCGTCTACTTTGTCATAATCGAGCTCCCTGACACACGGAGGAGTTAACCTTAACCAACCTTCTCCTTTATTTAAAAAAATAAAAAAGCTATTGTTGTGATTTGAAAGATATTTAAGTTATCCACATCGGATTCATCAATCTTATTAAGAATCGGTTTGGTTCATCTTTTGAAAGTATTTTTTTCTACCATAAAATTATTTTAAAGAAAAAATGAATATTTGACTATAACCTTTAAAAGTATTTTTAAAATAGAAATAATTTTTTAAATATTAAAATGTAACTTTTTTAAATTTTAAATTTGAACTTTTCAGAAAAATCCCAATTTTATCTTTTTTAGGTAGATATTTTTACGTCACTTACGTTTATAACATAAACAAGCACCTTTGTCTTTTGTATTCAGTTTTCACTTCCTTCTTCAACTTTCGCATTTTGCTTTTTCGAGTTACCTCAGTCTTAAGATTTGATTCTTCACGTTGTTTTTGCCAACTCATCTTCACAAAGGAAAAGTGACCACCGATTTCAAGGGACACACCCATCTTCTCAAGGGACACACCCATCTTCTCAAAGGAAAAGTTGTTTCGCAAACCCATCACCGTTGAACAAAACTTGCCTTTTTGATTTGTGATTTCTGGTATGATTTGTGATTTTTGGTTTGCATTGGCTAAACTTGAATATTAGGGATTATTTTATGGGTTTCTGGTTTGGTCAGTTGAACTTGAATATTAGAGATTATTGTGTGGGTGTTTTGGGTTGTGTCTTTTGCTCACTGTCAGTGTACATTACATCTATTTCGACAAGTGAAGGACTAGCAAGCTTACCCTGCAACACGTCGTCCAGGGCCAAGCGTGTAGTGTTATGGTGTGTTTGTATTACAACACGGTGGGAAGGACCTTGAAAGTTTTGTGCTCCTAAATTTTGATTAAGCGAGAAGTTTATTGATCCAGGTCAATCACTGAGTGCTATTGGGCATTTTTTTCACCTCTTTTCTAAAAGTTGTTACTACAACTTTCTGTCACTCTTGCATTATAGATTACAACTGCCTTAGTTTTAGCAGAAGCTGCTTATGAATTTGAACACCAGGACCTGCACTGGTATGATTGTTTACAAAGTATATTATGTACTGTTGTATAGCCAGTATGGATGCTAATTGAGGGCTTCTTTGTTTGTTACAGGGGAAACATTCTTTTAAGTCGAAATGAATGTGCTACAGTGCAATTTGCTCTAGAGGGAAAGAAAATCTATATGAAAACCTTTGAATTAGTTATATCAATAATTGATTTCACTTTGTCTAGGATCAATATTGGTAATAATTCTTTGGTTGATGATATGCTTTTGCCCTGTTCAAGGTCAAACTATATCCTTTCTCTAACTAGCAACATTAATGTAATTGTCTATAATTTGCAAACTTCTATCTCTAATTGTTATCAACTTTTTTTTAGGTTACTAATGGATTCTTGATTTAGTAATGTCAATTGTCTTCTTTGAAAGTTGAAGTGTGACAATTTTTCTGTGCTATGCAGTGTTTTTGCATTCATTTGGTAAGAATTAGAATCAGTTCTTGAAAGAGAGTTTTATGCAAAATGATTCCAGAAAACAGAATTCCTGGCGTTCCTAAGCATTTAATTCATTAATCTGAGGAACCTGAGAAGTGATGCCCATTCCTTAGCAAAATTGTTTTGGTATCTCAAACTGTTAGCACCACTCCATGCACACAGTCCACTAAGCCCATCCAAACGTACATCCGTAGGGGTAAGATGGGTAAGAGAGCAAATGCCACATAGGTTAGGTTGTTATGAGTTAGTTATGGAGAGGGGTTGTAGGAAGGAGGGTACGGGAGAGATGATATAGAGTACTCTGTTAGTGGGGGGGGGGGAGGATATTGTGATTCATATTGGAATATACAGATATTGTATAGGCCTGGGACTGTCTTCCAGGAGGTATTCTATTACAGAATCTATAGCATACGTAAATAATCCAACCTCAGTTGAAATCTTTATCAATTGGTGCTTTCATTGAGAGACCAAGGGAGTAGAGGTTGTATGCCAACTAGAATGGAGAATAGAGTATCGGCAGTAGAGGGACTGATTAAATCGCATGACACTACCTTGAAGGATCTTCAATCGCAGTTGAGTTCTCTGATGGCCAACGTGGAAACGTTGGTCAAATCGCAAAGCCTGCTTCAGTCGGAAATGCAGAACGGATTTCAATCCTTGTTGGCCAGAAATATGCAGAAGCAGAAAGTAGGAGAAGAAGGAGAACCATCGATGCTTACCCATAATGCATCATCCTCGACAGGTGGCGATAGGCCAGCACCACCTTCTTCAGCTGCTACCGGTAACGACAGAGTCCCAGGTGGACTGATGGGAGTTGGCCAGCGCCGACAGGGTGACAATAGTTTTTCGGTGGCCACAGATCGTGCATGGGACGAATACAAGAATATAGCCCGACGGGTTGAGCTACCCATGTTCCATGGAGACGACTCATTTGCTTGGGTCACGCGAGCTGAATCATATTTCATGATTCATGAGATTCCACAGGAGTTGCGATTGTCAATGCTCCAAATATGCATGGAAGGGACGAGGCTATATTGGTTTATGAACCTGCGGGAACTCGACCCGCGAATGACGTGGGAAAGGTTTAAACGAGCCTTGTTCGAATGTTATGGAGGAAGGGATGATGGCGAACCAATTGAACAGCTAAAGTCGATCTTTCAGCATTCTTCGGTGGATGAGTACGTCGATGAGTTTGAGAAAGTAGCATCGTAGATTGGTTACCTCCCTGACGACTGGTACATGAGCTGCTTCCTAGGTGGGTTGTGGGAAGATGTGAAGAACCGGGTGCGCACCCACGATCCACCGACCCGAGTCCGACTCATCTCTGTCGCAAGAAAGGTTGAGAGAGAATTGATTGGTGAAGGCGTGATTCGGAAAGGAGAAGGGAGGAGAAAGTTCGACAGCTCCCACGCAACTTTTGGGCACCGAACTGGACATTCCAATACATATCGTCTAGCTCAACATACCCATGCGGTGGGAACTATAAAAAATGAAGGTAAGGAGACCACCCACCAACAGAAGGGTCCTACCACTGAAGGCCACCGAACAGGAAACACTAAGTGGAGAGGAACACGTAGCCTAACTTACGAACAGTTGATGGAAAGGAGAGCCAAGGGCTTGTGCTTTAAATGTGGGCTAACACTCGAACCCCTCCATCGTTGCCCAGACAAAGAGTATAAGCTGTTAATTTTGGAAGGGGATGAAGTTCAGGCTGAAGGCAGCAGTCAAGAGAAACCGATGGGAGTTGAACAGATGGGAGCCGAGCAACAGGAAGATTGAGAACTAGTGTGCAATGTGGTAGAGTTCAGAGAACTAGGGAGAGACTAATCCTCATCCCCAAAATCCATAGTTTTAATCGGTAAGCTGAATGAGATGGCAATTGTTGTTATGGTGGATAGTGGTGCTAGCCACAATTTTGTGTCTAGGAAAGCTATGGACCTAGCTGTTACTTCAACAAGAACTTTTGGAGTAAGGTTGGGGGATGGTCATCATTCCTTTTCACAAGGGGTTTACAAGGGAATTGAGCTGAAGATGGATGGGAAAGAATTTCGACTGGATGCTTATGTGTTTGATACAGGAGGGCCTGATCTGATTTTGGGGGTGTCATGGCTTGAAACCTTAAGGATAGTAAGGGTTGATTGGAAAAATATGTGTATGACTTTTGATCATAGGGGGACCGAAGTAACCTTGCAGGGGATCAACATGCACAATTCTTCTTCCCATGCATTACAACAGATTTTGAAGCAACAAGAGTTGGAAGTGGAAGGGCTGTTGTGGTCTCTGAAAATGGGCAGAAGCATATCTGATCAAGTGAAGGCCTTAGATGGAAATCAGCAGGAGAGAATGGGGGCTATCTTAGACAGATTTGGGACAGTTTTCCAGGAAATAGAATGGTTATCTTCTATAAGGGAACATGATCATGCAATTAATTTGAAGGAAGGAGCAGAACCAGTTAATATCCGTCCATATAGGTATGCAAACCACCACAAGGACGAGATTGAGAAACAGATTCAGAAACTACCCACTACTGGAGTAATAAGGCCAAGCAATAGTCCTTTCTCTAGTCCAGTTATTCTTGTAAAAAAGAAGGACGCATCATGGCGAATGTGCGTGGACTATCGAGCTTTAAATAGCTTACCATTCCGGACAAGTTTTTCATTCCAGTAGTGGATGAATTGATGGAAGAGTTACATGGTGCTAGATATTTTTCAAAGGTAGATTTGAAGTCTGGTTTCCATCAAATTAGAGTTCGTGAGGAGGACATTTATAAAACTAGATTCCGGACCCATGAAGGACATTATGAGTACCTTGTGATGGCCTTCGATCTTATGAATGCCCCTGCTACATTCCAATCCACCATGAACTTGATTTTTAAGCCTTTATTACGAAAGTTTATCCTAGTTTTCTTTGATGATATTCTTGTTTATAGTGCCGATTGGAATCAGCACTTAGAGCACTTTACTTGTGTGTTGCAACTGCTCTTGGATAACCAGCTGAAGGCAAATCAGAAGAAGTGTATTTTAGGACAACAATCAGTGGAGTATTTGGGTCACATTATATCCCATGAAGGGGTAGCAATGGATCCTTCAAAAATCAAAAGCATTTTGGAGTGGCCCATCCCTAAGAATGTCAAAGGAGTGAGAGGTTTCCTATGCCTCACAGGCTATTGCCGTAAGTTTGTCCAAGATTATGGGAGAATAGCTTATTGGATAACTTCAGCTGGGGAAAGGAAGCCCAGTTAGCATTTGAGGAGCTGCAGAAGAAGATTACTTCAGCCCCAGTTTTGGCATTACCTGACTTCTCCAAGGAGTTTTCAATCGAGTGTGATGCTTCTGGAAGAGGGTTAGGGGTTGTTCTCACTCAAGGGGGTCGTCCATTGGCATTTTTTAGCAAAGCTTTAGCTAAATCAACTTACTCCAAGTCAGTCTATGAGAAAGAGGTGATGGCAGTGGTGATTGCTATTCAACATTGGAAACACTTTCTGATTGGAAGGAACTTTAAGGTTTATACTGACCATAAAAGCTTGAAACATTTGTTAGATCAGCATATCCCTTCCATAGACCAACAATGTTGGCAAGCAAAACTATTGGGACTAGATTTTGAAGTTATTTATAAACCAGGGAAGCAAAATGGAGCAGCCGATTCCCTTTCTAGGGTTGAAGATGATAAGATACTATTTGCTACCATTTCAGCTCCTTTTTGGCTTGACATGGATGTGGTAAGAAGGGAAATCAAGGAGGACTCCAGATTAAATTCAATTATGGCAGCACTCCAAGCAGACTCCACATCCAAACCTGATTTCCACACTAAGGATGGTTTATTGTTTTACAAAAACAGGCTGGTTCTCTCATCTACTTCGATGTTAATTCCTAAGTTCCTACATGAATATCATGCATCACCTTTAGGGGGACATTCAGGGTTTTTAAAAACCTATAAGAGGTTAGCTGGTGGATTGTTCTGGTTGGGAATGAAGTCTTCTATTCAAAGGTTTGTGAAGGAATGTGTTATTTGTCAGAAGCACAAGTACATGGCAATGTCTCCAGCTGGTCTTTTGCAACCCTTACCTATACCTCAGCTGATTTGGGAGGAGGTTTCCATGGATTTTATCATAGGCCTTCCTAAATCTCACGGGTATGAAGTAATTTTGGTGGTGGTTGATTGTTTGTCTAAGTATGCTCACTTCTCATTGCTTAAACATCCTTATACAACAAAGAATGTGGATGAAACATTTACCCGTGACATAGTAAGATTACATGGCATTTCTAGTTCTATCATCAGTGATAGAGATCCACTTTTTACTAGCAACTTTTGGAAGAAGCTGTTCAAGTTGCAAGGAACGGTATTAAATATGAGTTCCTCTTACCATCCTCAAACGGATGGACAAACCGAGGTAGTCAATAGGTGTATTGAGACTTATCTACGTTGCTTCACATCGGAGTAACCTAAGGGCTGGTCGATTTGGTTGGCATGGGCTGAATATTGGTATAACACCAACTATCATGTTTCTACTGGACGGACTCCTTTTGAAGTAGTATATGGTCGTCTTCTACCAACCTTGCTACATTTTACTCAAGGCGAAACTCAAGTAGAATCAGTGGCTTTAGCTTTAGTGGATAGCGATGAAGCATTAAGACAACCAAAGCACAACCTAGTGAGAGCATAAGATATGATGAAGAAATCAACTAATATTCACAAGAGGGAGGTGCAGTTTCAGGTGGGTGACTTGGTGTTTGTTAAATTAAGGCCCCATAGGCAACTCTCGGTAGCTAGGA
>JANTNU010000001.1:14668140-14683394 GCA_024752395.1 Erythroxylum havanense
GGCTCAATGGTGAGAGGCGTGTTCTTAAAGAACAACAAAACCTTGAGGTCTTGGGTTCGAGCAGTGGCTCACCCAAGAACCAAAGAGGACAATACCTGGAGTGATGGTGGTAGAGGCCGGGCTCTACAAGTAGCGATCGCGGGCCTCTTGAGGTACCGAGGGGAGTGGCCCCGGTACACAAAGTTCGGGTCGCTACAAAATGTCTCCTATCTGTATGACTCTTAATCACCATTATTCTAATTATGTCAAGTATACTAATCATTAGCCTGTCCCTAGCTGGTAAGATCCACCCATTGAAAGTTTTATTCATATTGTTGTCAACTATTGGAAATTTGGATTCAAAGGCTTGGTAACAATTTGTGTTGGCCCTCGTTTTTGAAGACCAACATTCTCTTTGATACCAAACATGTTGGGCCCAGGTCCTGTTGCTTATCCTGAGGCAACCACTTGGCAAGAATTTGCATTTTCAACAATTACATAATTCAATATCAAGCAAGTTACACATACACACACATAGGCAAGAATTTGCCCAATCACACAATAACTAAAATATATATTACCTACCTAATTTCGCTTAAATTTCAAGTTCAATATTGTCTTTCCTCTTACTTTTAGATTGAGTTTGCTTTGTAGGTTATCATTTTTTTTTCTTTGACATAGTTGTTGAAATTGAAGTATAATTTAAATCACCATTAAACATGCACTACAAAGTACAAAATCTTTATCTTCATATAAGGGATGTCCTAAGTAGGGGTAATGAAGCAAATATGATATCATGTGAACATATAATAGAAAGATCAATCTATGTCAATTGGACATATGCATATCAATTGATCTAGCTTAGGGTTATTTAAGAGGTATGCATGGTTATTAATAATTTTTTAATAAATGTAATATCTCAACATTTGTAAAGTAGAATGAATAGGGGATCATGAGGAATCTAGCATTATGCAAAAAAAAGAATCACGATATATAATAAACATAAACTACAAACTAGACAAAAGAAGAGACCTACCACGTCCTTTTGGAGTCTTCCTACGTGCCTTTCGGTTCATTTTTCGAGCATGAAAGCCAACAGCAAGTGGAAAGACTTTGCTAATTTTGAGAACAAGTCCACGGACACGCACACATGCCCAATTCATTTTTTACCGCATGCATCTTCTCTTCCAACTATGGGAATGGTCTTGGCAATTTCCTTTCTGCTTCCCCCTAGTGAAACTTTAGTATGAATAAAGTTTAACATCTAATTGAGCATATTATGGAATGGGCCATGACCAGCTTTATAGACTTTAATTGTCCTCCATGGGTTGTCGATATAGGGTAAAGGCCATCAGGTCAAGGTCGAGTGGAAAAACCATGTGAACGCGATGGTGTAGTTCAAGTCCATAACCTAATGCATATTATAAATTAATATTTTATTATTTAATATTTTTTTTGTAAGTCATGATTTGATGATTATTTTAAAGAATAAGGTCAACCCTTTCTTTCTTACGAAAGAAGACCAAAATTACATGCTCTCTCTTATTTCAAATGCAAAAGCCATCCTCGAGAGCACAAGTGTCATACACCTCAAAATGCCAACAATTGTCGATGCATGTTCATTGGACTAACTTTAATTAAGTGGGTTGTTAGGCAAGATTAACGTATTAAACTGAGAATCTTAAAGCTAACCCATTTAATATATTCTTATATATCAACCTAGTCTCCACATTCAATGATGTTGTCCTCCACTCTTGACTCTTACGATTGAGTGTCTCTTTAGCTTATTTTATTGCTTAAAAGATATTCTGTACATAAGCACTGCATTTGGATCTTACACGATGCTTTTAACAAAGACAATAAAAGGAGACTTTGTACAGTTTCTCTCCAGTAGGGCAGGACTGAACTTTTTTTTTAATTTTCATTTTTAGTCATTATGTTTTTGGTGTATTAAATAAATTTTTAGAACTGCTTCACTAATCATTTACTTCAATTCAGATGAAAAAATCATAATTAATTTAACAGTTGAGGGCTATCTCTATCCTTCTGGTATGAGTTTTTCAGGGGACCGTCCAATTACATCTTTTGTGGATGGTAAAAAGTAGCTTGGTTGACTTATTAAATGAGTCCAGCTTTCAATTGGACTTCTTTGAGACAATATTAACATGTCGATGAGGGCTGGCTTCATTTTAATAGAAAGAGCACGAGTTCATGGCCTACTTCAGGCATGCTTTAAACCGAGGGCAGCGATAATCTGTACTTTTTTTCTAGGAAAGTTCTTTGCAGATAGTTTGATACTGTATTTATTAATCATATTTATAAATTATTTATTTTCACCGTTACAAGAAAATTATAAATTATTAACGGAAAAAATCCTGTGATAAATTAGCGACGGGAATTGATTTTCTATCGGTAAAATTGTTAGAAAAAAATAGTATTGTGCGACGGACAAAACATTCATCGATAAAGGTAGAGGGAAATTACCCCCACAATTTTGCCGATAAAATATAACGGCGGAATAGTGAAGGTCCTCATAAAAATAGACGACAGTAGTTGGCAGCAAAAATAAGCATTGGAAGAATATCTCTAAGGTAACCACTTATTTTTATTATCAAGAGTTTGAAGTACACAAAATATATTCTTTAATCTTTTTATTTTATCTAATTTTGTACATTAATTAGATAAATATTGTCATTTATAAGTACTTATACTATGTTTTTCTTTTTTTTTTTCAAAACGAATGTCTTTTAGGATTCAAACTTTGATACTGTAATTTATAATGTATGGGAGAGGCGAACTCTTACAAGTTATAGAGACTTTCTTGGTTCAATATATAAGAATAAGAATGGTGTACGACCACCATATATATCTAAAGAAATTTAGAGTCGTTGTCAGTAATATTGGGTATCACCTAAGACAATGTCCATTTCAAAAAGCAATTCTGCCAACAGACATAGAGGAAGAGAGTTTACTCTTACACACTGGAAGATCTATGATCCACCAGGATCATGCAAAAAAAATTGTAAATATCAAAACTTTATACTTATATTTTGATTTTTATATTTTGATGTATGAAATTTGATTTCAATATAATTTGATGTATAAAATTTAAAATAAAAATTTATGTGTATTATAGAGAATAATAATGTTATAAATGTTTGGTGCCATTAATAGATGTCTTGTTGAGTTAATTTTTTTTGTCTAACAATGGATAAATATCATAAAAATAGAGAAAATTTTGCCGAATTTTTTGTAAATTGTAATTCACTCATAACAATTTATTTTGACACAGGAAAAATTCATGGGCAGGACGCCTACACCAAGCTAGCTCTTTTTGCATACTCACACCAAGGAGTATGATGGTGAGAACTTCATCAACACCTGATGTTGACAACCTTATGTATGTAAAATTTATGCTTTAATATTAATTCTTAAAAAATGATTACTTATTAACATAAACAATTATAATGATAGGACCAAATACAAGCAAGCATTGAACGACAGTCTCAGAACTTTGAAATTGTTGATGAGAGTCAGGCATATCTTAATGCAGTGAGTGACAGGGACTGTGATGGAAGGATTTTCAACTTAGGTTCGTTTGCAAGTACATGTTATTCGCAAATCCTCCACATTCACTACAGCTGGATCTAGTAGGTGGTTCGCATCGAATAAGAGTCCTTCAGCTTGAGAGGACAGTAGAGACGTTAATAGAGTATATAACTTAGCTCCATAATGAGGTGGAAGAGTTGTAGGGGAGGAACAGGACTTCATCGCAACAGTCAGAGCATTCACCTTCACCACCTGTATAGCTTAAATGGATAAATGAATGTATTTGATGTTTTGCTACTCTTAAGTTTTTGTATAAATTTTTAATTTATAGTTATTTTTAAGATATTTATTCTTGTACATTATAATTTTTCATTATATTACCATTTAAGATAATGTTTACTTTATATTTATTAACCAATGTTATATTATTTATAGAAATTAAATGTATACAAAATCATAAGATTACCAACCAAAAAAACTAGGGTATGAAGTGAGAAATGGTGATTGAAATTTATCATAGTTAAATTTCTCGATGGAACTACAATATTCCGTCGCTAATTAGCAACAAAGTGATATATTTTGTCGGTCATTCCATCGGCAACTTATTGATGGAATGTATCACTCTGTTAGTAAAAATTCAACAACAGATAATGTTTTCTGTTAGTAAATTTAGCAACAAAACTTGTATATCCATCGGTAAATTTAGCGATGGACCTACAATTTACAGTATGTAAATTCACCGATAGAATATTGTGATTTTGTTGACAAATTAGTAACAGAATATTGTAAATTTGTCGATAAATTTACCGACAAAAATACAAAATTTCATCTTTAAAGTTACCGATAGAATTACAATATTCTATTGCTAAAGTTACCGACAAACTTACAAAATTTCGTTGCTACATTTGTCACGGATTTTTTATATCCGTTGCTAAAATTTACCTACAGTAGTTTCTCTAACCGTTCTTTTTGTTGGTAATTTCTATCACTAAAACCTATTCTTCTTGAAATGCATTGTGTCGTGTATGATTCATAATTAAACGTATAGTTTTGGAGTGTTTAAGAAAATCATGATTGTTTTATTAGATTTTTTCAGTTGAGTACTACCCCGGAAAAAAGTGTGGCTCAAGACATATTTAGTTTAGAACATCATAGGTAAAAACACGAGTTAAAGACACAAACATGTTGGTATAGTGAAGATATTTATGTGAAAGATACAATTTGAGACACAATTGTATTATATATCATGTCTAAATGCACAAAAGAAGTAGAGAAGTAGAAGGATCCATAGTTTGGAGACACAGGCATCGTTGAACCCATGTTCATGTACAAGAAAAAGTAGTGAGATCTATGACTTGGGACATGAGTATATCTATAATAAACAATCTTATTTGGAAATGTGTATTTGGTGGACTTTCAAATTTAGGAGGATTCTAAGACTTATTAGAATCATGATTATGTTGGGTTTAATTAAGTAGTTTTATCTAAACAATCTTATATAAATAGAACTATACCAGTTAGAGTTTATAATTAACTATAATTACGTAAACCTAGCCTATATAAAAAGGAAATTTATAATTTTCAAATGAGTTTTTAATTAATCAATACTTAATCAATCGTTATTGGTTCTTGAGAATGTAGGCATATCTAATTGACTAAACATGACAAAAATTCTTCTTATTTGTTTGTTTCTTTTTTATAACACATATCCTTATTGCATACACATTATTTCTTAATAAGTGGTATTATATCGTTGTCAAGTCAACAATGATTTTGGTGTTAGACTATTATATGTCCCATGTCACTTATAGATTTGAGTCCAATAAAAGCACTCAAGATAATGGTTATTGGGTATTATAGAACAGATCTCAAATGGTTCAAATATCTTTTTTCTCTCTCTTCCAATTACCAAAGGACATATTCGTTAGTGATGCTATATAAGTTGAAAAAACTTATTGAATCATAACATTCTAAACCATTGAAGAATTCTCTAGTGGAAGAAGAAGAGAAGAAATAAAATTCGTTCAAGCAAATCAACATCACGGCGAACAATTATGGATATAGGTACGCAAATAATAATTCGATCCATTAAATGATTTACAACTGATATCAGAGCCTGGTATTGTTTGTTGCTAATGAGCTGCTAAGGCTCGAGGTAAATATTGCAGACAAGGATAAAGCAATGATTTTGTTTTATTTTTTCCTTTTTCTTATAAATATGTATTGATCATACTCAAATTGGATGAGGAAACTAGGAATAACAATTTTATCCCAATTAGAGTTTATAATTAATTATACTTACACAACCTAACCTATATAAGGAAATTTATAATTTTCAAGTGAGTCTTTAATTAATCAATACATAATCAATCATTATTGGCTCTCAAGAATGTAGGCATATATAATTGCATGAAGATGATGAAAAATCTTTTTGTTTGTTTGTTTCCTTTATGTAGCTTATATCCTTATTGCATACACATTATTTCTTAATAAATGGTATTATATCATAGTTAATGCAATAATGATTTTGGTCGTTGAGTTTAAAATAAGGAAGTTCAATGAAATTAGGTATCTTCAGACCGTGATGATGGAGAATGAAGGATTTATTGGCATAATAAGGCTTACAGAATGAGTTGTAGGAGAATAAGTCATAAGAAATGGATGAACAATTGCGGTAAGTTTTAGGCATAACCAACTAAAGCCATTTGATTATATCTAGTAGATGATGTTTCATACTACATAATAGATGTTGAATCCTTTGTGGAGATATGAAAAAAGATAGAGAGCCAATATATGTTATATCTAAAGCAAAGCCTATATACAAGTCAAAGATGTAGAAGTGACCTACTAAGACTTGAGGTCACTATTATGGACAAGGATTTTTTACCTCTTTCTTATGAATATGCATTGAACATACTCAAATTGGATGAGGAAACTAGGAATAATAATTCTATCCTGATTAAAATTTATAGTTAACTATGCTTGTGTAAACTTGGCCTACATATAAAGTAAATTTATAATTTTTTAGTGATTTTTTATTAATCAATAGACAGTTGATCATTCTCAGTTCTCAAGAATGTAGGCATATCTAATTGACTAAACATGATTAAAAAATCTTCTTGTTTATTTGTTTCTCTTTTACAACTTATCCTTATTGCATACACCTTATTTCTTAATAAGTGGTATTAGATCGTAATTAAGCTAAAACTGAGTTTGATTGTGGAGTTTAAAATAGGAAGTTTAATAAAATTAGAGAATTTCATAATGGGGCAATAGAGAATGAAGGATTTATTAGCATAATAAGGCTTATTAAATGGTTTATAGGAGAATAAGTCAAAAGATATGGATGAAATCAATTAGACAAGCGCACAAATAGCTAAAATCATTTGATTATTTCTAGTATATAAGGTTATGTACTACATCATAGATGTTGTATCCCCTGGGAAGATATAAACAAAAGCTAGAGAGTCAATACATGTTGAGTCTCTTAAAAACAAGTTATAGTTAAAGCAGAGAATATACAAGCTAAAGATGGTGGAGGAAATATATTTAAAATAATATATCAATATGTTCAACCAAATTGTCAATGACCTACTGAGACTCAAGATGACTATTGCAGATAAGTATAAATCAATGATTTTGCTTTATTTGTTACCTCTTTCTTATAAATATGCAGTGACCATACTCAATTTAGATGAGAAAACTAGGAATAGCAATTTTATCCAAGTCCACCTTGAGGTCAATAGGCCAAAACTAGGTTGATAGGCTTAGGCTTGGAGCTAGCCTAAAAGACCTAATCAGCCTAAACCCCTTAACTAAAATAATGTCATTTTAGTATAATTGACCAAAACAGTGTGTTTTTGGTTTGTAGAATTAAGAACCTATATATCAAAATGACGTTGATTTGGTCAGTTATATTAAAATGATTTTATTTTAATAGTGACTTAAATGAGCTCGACTTGATCCTGAACCTTGTGCAATAGGTGTCAAGCTAGGCTCGACCTAGCTGGGCCCATTATTATACCTACAGGAAATAGTTGGTGTGGAGGATACCGTTACTATGTTATCGACTTATAGAGACCTAATATTAGGGAAAGCTCTTAAGGTGAAGAGTTATGTATAAGAAAAATGAAGATTATGGAGGTAAGTAAGGAAAAGATACCTCTTCTAATTGGAGTTATGGATCTAAATTCAAGGGTAACAAGACATTTTTGTACTACAAGTGCAAGCAAACTGGACATGTTAAGGAAGGATTATCCAAACAAGGAGCACAGGGATAAAAAAAATGATTATTCATTAAGGTTGTTAATGGAATGTAGAGTGGAGATTTAAATTGTGGCAATAGAGACATGCTTTACGTTTTAACTAGTCATCTTTAGAACTCATAGATATTGTATACATGGTTATCACTTAACACCAAACAATACACATCATGCAACTTTGAGCTTGTTCAGTTGAGGGATGATAAAGCTTAAAAAATCATCAAAACAACAAAAAATTGGATTAAGATGTTTGATGGTATTATTGGGATTTTGAATAATGTCTGACATGTACTAGATTTAAGGAATAACTTAATCTTTTTAAAAACCTTATAAGATAATGATTTTGAAAATAGAGATGATGGGGACAATATTAAGGTGGTAAATAGTGTGATAATTATGATGAAAGTCTCTAATTTAGTAGAAAATATCTATAGACTAATAAAGAGCATATATGTAGATGGAGAAGTTGCATTAATTGAATCAAAGGAAGATTGTACTATGGTATGACAAATGTAATTGGATCATCTAGATAAGCAAGATATAATGGAACTTCATAAGGAGAATTTATTAAAAGCTGACAAATGCTAAAAGTTAGACTTTTGTAAGTTTCATGCATGTGATAAAATGACTAGGAGAACCTTTAAAGATGTAGTGTTTAAGTAGTGTTATATGTTGAGATAAATTTGAAAAGGACATACCAAAGTCAACAGTAAGCAGTACTAGTTCAAAGGTGATATAAGTGAAATCAGAATAGTCCGAAACAGATAATCAAAGGGTTGAAAATTTTAGTTCTAAAAATAAAACAATATTAGGGAAAAAGCATAAGATGTTATAGTAATAGATAGAGCTAGGCAAATCATCAGGCCGTAAAGGAGATATAATTGGGAAGAATTGGTCACATATGCTCTTAGCATCAATGATGAGAAATCAACCACCTTTTAAGAGATTGAAGAAAGTTAGGAGAAAGATAAATGGATTAATGTTACAGGGAATAATGAAAAGTTTCATAAAATCAAAAAATTGATTGCATCTAGCTAAAACTTATTGGAAAAGGTTCATACTTCAGACAATGCAATTGACATATTGACTAAAACAGTTAAAAAGGAGAAGTTTAAACATAGGACTTGGTTAATGTCTCAAGGTATTAGACATAATAATAACCTAATCTATGAAGAATATATTCACCAAGGTAGAGAATATTGAGTATGAATCATATAAATTCACAATTTAGGGACACAATTATGGGTAAGCCTACGTCCAGATATAAAGAGAAACAATAAGATCCATGAACTAGTATGTAGTCTATTTACGACTAACAAATTTATTAGAAAATACATTTTTGATTGATTTAAACACTAAAAAGATTCTAAGACCTATTAAATCATAGTTAAGTTAGGTTGAATTTAGGAATGAACTATTTAAGTAGACTTGTATCAGTTAGAGTTTACAATTAATTATACTTATATAAACTTAGTTTATATATAGAACATAAATGTACTCTTTAAGTTATTTTTTAATTAATAATAGACAATCAATTAATTTGGACTCTTGAAGATGTAGATGCACCTAAGTAATCAAAGCTTGTTAAAAGTATTTTACTGATTATTTGTTTCTCATGAAGATGTAGATGCACTTAATTAACTGAAGATCATTAAAAAAAATTGTTGTTGTTTGTTTCTCTTAAAGATGTCAACACACTTAATTAACCAAAGCTCATTAAAAAAATGTTAGTTATTTGTTTCTTTGTTTCTTTTATACAATTTATGTCCTTATTACATATATCTTATTTTTTGTTTATATATATAATTGGGATAAAATCTTTCAATTAAATAAAGTGGTGACAAATAGATACTTGACTATATTTTACCACCTATATTTAATGTATTTTTCTCGATATTTTATATTTTTCGTATATTGGGTACTTTAATATATTGCAAGTGTGTTTACAGGTAATAGTTGCCTTTATAGACTTCATGGACAAGAATTCGGACGAAAACGCATCATAAAACAAAAAATCAACAATCTACTTTTGCACGCTCGTGCACTTTTGCAATATCCAACGATTTCCAATTATACACATTCCTAAGCACAGTTGTGCACACGACCGTGCATAACCCAAAAACCTAATTTTTCATATAAAAGTGACGTTTTAGAGGCAAATCAAAAGAGGAAATGGTTGGCATCGTTCTCAAAGGTTAAGAGGCGATTTGAGCTAGAAAAGTGGGAGAAGCAAAGATTTTATCAACAAATCCACCAAATTATAAGATCAGACATCTACATCGTGAGAATACTCAAAGAGAACAATCAGGAAGATTTAGATTTATGATTTCTTTATTTTTAATTCAAGTTTCTATATATGTGTATCTGATTTCATATTCGGCAATGTGTAACTAATTGTTTCATTAGTATCTAGGTTAGAGGAACCCTATTTGGATACTTTAACATGTGTTGATTATTTTGTTAATGCAATTGATTGATTGACTATTTCAATTATCTATTTTTATTTATATTCTAGTAATCCAAAATATTAGACCATAATCTGATTTCATACGTAGAGATTAAGAAATCTAGTGTGAATAAATTCACGATAATTGGAAAGAGCTAATTGCAATCCTAGAGATAGGATAACATAAATCTTCTAAATTATAGTAAAAACTAATAGAGGGATTCATAAAACGGTAATGCAATCCTATAAAATTTGACCTGAATAATTTAGTTAGAACCTTAAGATTAATTGTTAATAGACCCAAGGTCAATTACAAGCACACCTTAGGAATCTCCATGGTCTAACTAATCAATAACATAATTGCATTACAAATGATCAATCGGTTAAGGGCTAGGGAGATTCAAAATCTAGATAATAATTATTTGATATCGATAATTTCCTGGTGCTTCCTGAATTTGCTTCCTAAATTCTCAGTTCAATTCCGTTTCCTATTTTTATTTGACTTGCCTTAGTTTTAGTTTCTTTTCATTAAAAATCCAAAATTAATCCTTAGGCTAGATAATAGGGGAAGGGTAATTACTAATATTCATAATATTCGTGGGATCAATCCATACTTGACGGTACTAACTCATGAGTTGATTGAAAGTATAAGATGAATTCATTTATGATATAATTGAAAGAAAAAGGAAAAGATAAATAAAGTAATAGAAGCACGACAAGAATGAGCAAAGACATAAGCGTCTACAAATGTCAAAAAGCATCGATAAGCAAATCGTTGCAGCAAAGCAATTATGAGAAGGGAGGAAAATTATAGCAACAACAATCTAGTAAAAATTTTCCTGATATGCGAAATCTGAGGAGGCCCAGTAATATGCAGTATTAGATCTAACTAGTAGAGAATTTTTTTTTTAAATGACTCATATAGAAAAGAAAAATAAATAAATAAATAAAATATGCAATAAGTATTAATAGTAGTAGCGCAATAATAATAATAATAAGGCTAGGAAAAAACTTGGCTAAATCTCTAAGAAATTACTATATATTTAAAAGTTAGGCCAAATAAAAGAAGAAAAGTAGTGGAACGAAACTACAAAGAATTGAGTGTGAAGGTGAGGCCAAAGCATAACAACCCGAAAAAGATAAGACAGAAATGTCAAAGTGCAATTCCACACGCAAACATTGGGAAAAAGGCGAAAAAGTGATGAAAAGAGTAAGAAGTATACCATCACAAAAAACAAAACATATATACGCCGCTTAGATGCGCAGAAGACGAAACAAAAGACAAAGGAAAAGAAATTATTATTAAGTCACAGAAGGTCTGATAAGGCTCGGACTCGGACCAGTCCAGAAAGAGTCTCTGCTTTCCGCTGCTCTAAGTCTGCAAAGTCTCTGTGTCTCACCCCTTGTTTCTTGTTTCAATGCCAACACAGCCCGCTGATCACGCATGACTCATCATTCATTGTCACACAGCTCATTTATGAATATCACACACTTTCTTTTCAAATTTCAAATACACCCTCCCCATCTCTATTTTCTCGTATTGTATATGTACTACTATTACTCTTTGCTTCTACACCATTCTTTCCATGAAATTGGTAATGATTTCTGGTATCATTTATGGACTTTGACAGGAGTACTTCATAACTCTAGTTATCTCTTAACCTTGTCTGTTTGAAGAATATCAATATTTGTGTTAGGATGATTTCAATTCGTGATTTTAGTATTTTTCTAATTGTAAGCAGCTAAGATTAAAATTATGTCCCAACAGGAAATAACTTGTCAGATGCATCACTTGAAAGTTAGCTGAGTTTCTTCCTGTGACCTCTTAAAGTAGCATATTGATGAATGAATACATTAGAAGAGTTGTTTTAATAAACTTTATGAGCTTTAAGTAAAACGTGCGCACAAAACATAAATAATAGAACACTTTAGCTTGGGGTAGGAAAGACTACAAATAGAGCATAAACTCATTCATGTACACAAAGAAAAACCAACCCTCTTCTAGCGGACTAAGATCTTCTGTCCAATATTATCCTGTTTTATTCTATCTCATAAAATCTCAATCATTTATTTTACGGGACTCACGCAGGGTTCACTCGAAACCTACACAAGATTATATAAATAAATAGCTGAGATTTATTGGACACAATAAAATATCATAATATTAGACAGAAGATCTGGAATCCTTCTAAACTGAGGGCTTGATGTCCCCCCACCCATTATATATTCAAAAAAAATATATGCAACTC
This sequence comes from Erythroxylum havanense, assembly GCA_024752395.1. Taxonomy (NCBI): domain Eukaryota; kingdom Viridiplantae; phylum Streptophyta; class Magnoliopsida; order Malpighiales; family Erythroxylaceae; genus Erythroxylum; species Erythroxylum havanense. The sequence goes on from JANTNU010000001.1 coordinate 14,680,626, forward strand.
TTTCTCTCACTTTCCATATCATTTGTTGACATTGAGGACTCCACATCCAGACACAAATTTCCTCATAAATTCTGAAGACCATCGCCAAAACTCAAAAAGCAAAAGCTGTTACGTAAACCCCTTTAAAATCCCATCCATCCTCTCCCTCTTCCACCAACCCCATACCAGAAAAGTATAGAATTTCTGAATATTTCATGCCTCGATCTCATGGCCTCCACCTCTAACACAGCCACCATGAACCAAAACCATCCCACCTTTGGATCCGACCCATCAAACTCTTCCAACACCACCTTTGTTCAAGCCGACCCGTCAACGTTCCGAACCATAGTCCAAAAGCTCACCGGAGCACCAGACGAGCCATCAGCACCAAAACTGCCTCTCACCCACCAAACCCGACCCATCAACTCTCCAGGCCCCAAACGACCCGCATTCAAGCTCCAAGAGCGTAGACCAAGCGCTAAGAACCTCCAAATCAACCTCTATAATAACAGCATCATCAGTTCTACAATAAAGAACAGTACTTTTGACCATGGTGGTCTTTTCCATCTCAGACAACGTGGGTTCTTGGTGTCCCCTGTGTCAACGTTGGACTTCTTTGCTGGGCGTGCAAGTCCGACGTCACCGTGTGAAGAAGAGGAAGAGAGAGCCATTGCTGAAAAGGGGTTCTATTTGCATCCAAGTCCTCGAAACACGCCTAGGGGATCTGACCCTCCAGAGTTATTGCCTCTATTCCCTTTGCAGTCTCCTAGAGACAAAGAGATTCGTCAAGATGACGATTAATCCAGTTTCTTTTCTTGAACAGGAAGACCACAAGCTGTCAAGGCTGATATTGGTTTGTATCTATGTGACCTAGCTAAGGTTCTTATTCTCAAAAGTTGTTGTTATCTAATTTACCGTTAGAACTTAGCATTAGGTGGGTGATAACTAGCTAGCAGGTGACGGTTCAAGTCCAATTGTGGCCTGTGGATAGTCTTTCTTGCTCTGTGTATGCGCTTATTTAAGCACTAATTGTGATTTTTCAGCTCCTTCAAGCCTTTATTATGTAGCCAGTGAGAAAGTCTGCAAGCAGATTACTGTATAGCGGAAATAAAAAAATGTGTCCATGCATATGAATATGGTTCTTTAACCTTAGTTGCAGATTAGGTTGGTAGGAACATGGTGATCTGTCAGAAAAAGGTTGTACATTTTATCCTATCAGAACTCTCGTATAATCCATTTTGCATGTGCAAACAACTACATCTAACACTCTGTCAGTTCAGTTGTAGATATAGTATTCGCTAATTCCTTCCGTTTGAACCTGAAATCTATCTAGACATTGTCTACAACAATTTATGGAAGAAAAATGTTGAATTCTTCCAGGTTCCAACAACAAACAATCTAGTTATGTTGTGTAACGAAAATTTAAGTTCCTTTTGATGTTGAAGTTGGATTCTTATTTCCTTTTCTATCGCATAGTTCAAAGCCAGAACAATGATCCAGTAAAAAGCTGGAAGGCGTTGGATTTTAATGACAACAGTAATGATTGTCGAACAAAGCAAGGGCTAGGATCTGTGTCTAAGTAGTTAATGTTACATTTTTTACGTGTCAGGGCAATGACATTATTGCAAAGTGAATATAAGTGCATTGTACTACTGTCTGATGTGTAATTTCGAAGTTGAAGAACAGAATCTCAGCCGTGAACCTGCAGATCAACGGCTGATAACGTTACTGTTATCAAGTGGAAGGGTTGACTTCCGCAAACTAGAGACATGCAAGGTTTTCAATGTTCTGCAGTATTGACAGGCTGACAGGACGGTTAGATTCTATTCTTTTGCTGGAGTGTCAAAGTCTGGAGGTTCATAGGGTTCCCAAAGAAAGGTGGAAGAATTCAAGAGAAATTTTTCTTCGAAGGCATTTTTAACTTTATGTCATTTTCTTATCCGCAGACACGTTTTATGAAGTCTTCCTCTAAATTAGAAAATGTTATTTTAATAGTTTTTACAGGTTTAAACTATTTATTGTTATACTATAATTACATAATTGGGCCTACGTCCCTCTGAACCGACCCAAGAAAGACTATGCATAGGAGTTTAAGGAAGAATATTACCGAGTGTTTGATTTGTGTTCTTGTCTATGTACACACCAACTCTTCTTGACTGCCATGGTTGGATACGTGGCAAGATAATTGAAAAGCAGGGAACAACATAAGTTAGATAAAGAAAACTGAAACGGGCGTTTCTCCGGATATTTTGCGAATTCACATACAAAGTCTACGTAGATTTGATTCCTACAATGTGCAAGATTCATCTTAATCCTATAATCAATTGGTTTGTTGTAACTTTTTTAATATAATTAAATAAAAACATTCTTTATCTTATGCACGTTTATTTAATTAACTAATGTATAAGATGAAGTACACATAATAAATATATTTTTGTAAGAAAAATTATGATAAGATCGTAATTATAAGATTTTGGTAAGCGAAATAATGAAATAGTAGCAAATAAAATAGGAATAGTTTATCTAAAAGTGCAAGGCGTCGTGAAAATTGCTATTTTAAGCTAAAAATTTCTCCTCTACGGTGCAACAGCACGATGAGATCTGACCCTAAAGTTAACGCCTCATTCACAGCTTCAGTGCACTCCAAAGGACAGAGTAAGATCTGTGATCGCGGCTTTGTCGATTCGATCTTACGATCGATCCTTAGAAACCGGTCAAATAAAATCAATTCCAAGTCTGCAGTATAGAATGCAAACTCGAGTCGTCTCACTTAATTGGAACCAATATGTA
>JANTNU010000001.1:14968591-14978836 GCA_024752395.1 Erythroxylum havanense
GAGAAGCAGAGTTGGTCGTCGGAGGAGATGAGAGAGAAAGAGAAGAGGAGAGTCGGGGAAGGAGAGAAGGAAGACGGTTGCGCAGGGATTTAATTTTATTTTAGCGACGGAAATTATCCGTAGGTATAATTAAAATAAACCGTCGCAGAGTTAAACCTGCTAACCTAATATACCGACGCCGTTTTGAAATATACCGACGGCTTATTTCCGTTGGTGAAATTTTTCCCTCCGACAAATATTGCCGACCGAATTTTAATTCCGTCCCTATTTACAGACGGAACAGTTTTCATCGGCATATTTCCGTCGCTGAGTTATTTTCCCTCCACCCTTGGCAATGGATTTGCTGACCGTCGAAAATGGTCTTTCTTTAATATAGTGACGGATTTGTTATCGTCGGTGAACCATTTCTAGCCGACAAGTTCGCCGATCGAAAATTTTATTCCGTCCCTATTATACCTTTGATAACTTAATGGCAATTTGAAACTACTGAAATTCTTAGTCATATTTTGACCATCTTTGTGTTCCAAGTTTGCCAATTGTCTTATGAGATGCGCCTTATTGTATGAACTCTTCTTTTAAATCATTGATTCAAACTTTACTATAATTCATAAACATTCGTCTAATTTGACAAGTGTTTGAACAAACTTCGATCCATGTATTTTTTTAATTATAGTCACCATTTTTTGATTTAATTGTGTCCATTCATTGTTATTCTTTTCCTCTTACTTATTGGCATTAGTAGTTGGCTCATGTAAATTTTTACAATGCAAATTATCCTTCATCATTGGCTTCTAATTGGAATAAATTTTTATTGTTATCTTGAATATGTTACCATCACTAGTGATTGAATTCTCTGTTTTGTATCAAACAAAAAAAAGAATCATTAAAACTAAAGCTTTGATACCGCTATTAGAAGAAAAAAAACTATGAAAGCTATACTTTTCTTCCTCTGAATAATTGAAATGGAAACTTAAAATAATGTGAAAGTAAATAAGCAAAAGGAGAACACTATAATTTTTATATGAAAATATCTCAAAATGAAGGAAAAAATCGTAAGACTATAGTTTTGAAATTTTTTATTATATTAAAGCGTGATTACAATGAGAATCTTTCTCACACAATTTTGTGAAGCATACACTCAATAAACACCTTCTCTAACTTCCTCATTCTTAGATTTCTGTCTTGGTTCAAATAAATTGATAAAACACATATCTTCTCCACTTGTGAATTCTTTCAAAGGTCTTCAATAAATAAAAATTTATAATGTTTGAAAAAAAATTATGCTTGATCAATCTTGTAAATTCTTAATGAGAATTTCAATTTCCATAATGACCAACCTTAAGATTCTCTTTAAAGAGATTAAAAGACAAATAAATATTTATTAACTCAAAATTATAGAAGAATCCAATACAAAATTTGGAGACGTAAAATTCCTTAGTAGTAGGAACAGCTTAGTAGGATTTTATGAATATATCACATATTAATATTACATATAAAATTTGATGAAAATGCACTTATTATCATTATATGTATATTACGAAAGGGATTTATTTGACCTTTCGACCTTCATAAATGATCAATTATGTTTAATATATGTGGACAATATAATTATTACTACATTTTTAAATAAAATAATTATGTAATTGAGTAATTCATAACTGACATATTTCACAGTTTTAAGTGAAGGGTTACCTATGATATACATTTAACATATTACATATGAGATGTCATAAACAGATTTATTGGAAAGCGTAAGAGACTGTCCAATTTTTTTGAAAATGGGACGATTATATTTGTTCCTACCTAATCGTAATTTAATTTAATCGTGTCATAATCATCATTTAAACGTTAGAAGTTTGGACAATTACGACTATGACCCAAGGATTCTTGTGAAAGTCCGATCGATGGTACAGTTGGTGATTTTTCTTTGCCTTCCTTTTAACGAGACCCTATGGACCAACACGATTGCTCAAAATTTTCTATGATTGGACTCTTGGCCTCACGATTGCATAGTTGAAGAAAACGTTTCCATTTAGATACATCCCTTGCCTTTACTCTTTAATATGTATTTACTCAAAGGTTTGACCTTATTATCAATTTAACTCATTTCTCTTACTAATTTCGTAAATTATAATGTTATTATTATGATGTCAAATGTGAGTAGGAATCTTACATTAGAAAGAGATAGAATTAGTGAGGAACATAAAAGTAAAAATGACCTAAAAATTTAATGTCTCAAGATTTTTTTGTTAAAGTGTAGTGTCAAATTTTATGAATATTTTCCTTCACTAAATCCATAATAAAGTGAGCTCTCCAAATTCAACAGTTATCAAATAAAGAGAAAAATATGTAACTATCTTTGGATTCTTGCAATAGCTGGTATAACTTTAAATTATGTTTAAGGCTAAACAGGTTTACGTTCTATTTGATTTTCTCTATAATCAGAATCTTTTTAAAACAATTAATAATTTTTTTCTCAAAGGATGATATTATAAATCATGTAATATGTCAAAACCTTAAACCTATTGTTTGTATATTCTAAAAGAGATTTTGTCAAAGTAAAGCACTATTTTGTAGAACCCAATCTTATTAAATTGAATTGGGTCAAACTTTAGGTTGTCTATATTTGATAGGGTTCGGCTCAAATAAAGTACCTTAGGCTTTATTAAGCTTCAAATCAGGTCCAAACTCGAACAAAAATTTGAACCTATCTAGAATAGTGTTGTTTTCTTGTCTAATTATATTAAAGAGTTTGTTAATTTATTTTATTAATAATTACTAACTGTTATAGTTTGATTTGGTTCTCTTTGTGTTAAGGTGTTTAAGAGTTTGTGAAGTGAAGATTTAAGACAATTGTACATAATTTAATAAGTCATCACGATTACTATTACGTAGAGTAAGTGTTTATTGAATCATTCTAACGAAAGTTGTCTATTATTTTATTATTTAAGTTGATAATATCTTAATCTGGAGGGGATTTGAAATTATAACTATCATTTAATTTTTATTACGAGTCTTAACTTTTGAGTTTCCTTAGTTTGAAATATATATATGGTTAGTAATATAACCACAACATCAATTCTATCTGTTTAACCACAATCGCCTAATGTATATTTAATAACTATAATGGAATGATTAATTTGCTAATTGCATTTAAGACATATGATAGTACCATAATAATTATATGTTCGCTCATTAAACTATAGTTCATATCATCTATTAATAATGAGACAATTAGCCTATTCTACCCCTTAAGGTAGAAGATGTCATAATATATGACATAAGGTGAGATTGTTAAGTGTGGAACATACATAGAGTGTGTATTGGGTGTGAAAAACATAAGGGTCTTCTATCATTACTCTCTCTTGCATAAGGTTTGTATTTTTCTCTTTGATAGGTTTTGGTAAAGCATAAAGAGGGTTCAAGATCAAATGTCAAGTGTTAGAAGTATGATTCCATTATCTTATTATGCAAATGAAATCACCTGTTCCATAATTATTATACTAGTACTGTTCTATTGCGACTAGTCCATATATTTGTGCGGGTCTTATATAAATATATAAATAAGATGCAATAGAACAACATTGGCACAGCAATTATGAAATAGGTGATCTGTTTCTCTTATTATGCTCTAAATAAAATGTAATCTTAGTTGGTTAATGTGATTTATTACTACATTTATTTACAGCACCTTCCACTGACCCTGTTCACTTATTCCGGTAGCATACATCTGGCCGATAAAGAGCCAATGATTAGAAAGAGTCGTGGTTAAGATAATGACTTGATCTCCTGGCTCCTTCAGTAGCAACGAAAGTAGGATTGATATATAAATCCCTAATTTCAATGCTTGGACTCTGTCTACGCCTCATCACACATCCTACATCCCTTGCCTTTACTCTTTATCTTCATTTATTATAGATTTTGCTTATTTCCCACTAATGTCGTAAGTTCAAATGTTACCAAATGCAGAAAAGCATATGTATATATCAAACAAAAATGTTTTATGTAAAATTATGCTCTGACAATGACTTGCGTTTAGATCAAAACAAGCTATTACTAACCAATTAGAGGTAGATTTACTTTTGATTATTATTTGAAATTGATAAGATAAAAAAAATCACATTAGACAAAAATATTATGATTTGTAATCATTGGAGTGGCTATGGGAACTTAGCCTTATCAAGCCGGTGACATTTTTCTTGTTTCCTTTCCCATCACAGATGATGACAAAAAAAAAAAAAAGAGAGACAAATGGTGGATTCATTTTATTAATGCCTATGGTATATGCGGATAAATTTGATTAAGATTATCCAATCGTTAGCATTATTGTGTGTTCACTGTACAAGTCAATTAGAAAATGACACTAAGTTTTTGTGTTAAAAATGGTGTTCTAATCTTGTTCAAGATAATTTTAACCACACATTTATGTGAACTTCACCTAAATACTTATGCTAACGAGTAGATGCAATAAGTGTCAAATTGATTCTCAATATGTTTCAAAAAATAGGAAAGAAGCAGAAATATAGTTATCCACATTGTAGTTGAGTAAACACAAACTACATAACTATTTTAACAAAAGTCTATATTTTTAATGTTGGTTACAAATAATAATGAGTTTTAAGAGCTAAAAATTTTAATAATCATAGTCCTAACACATTTATTAATTTATTTAAAATATGTAACTATTATGTAATTTTATGTTTTTAAGGATTTATTATATGCATTCATACAATAATGACTATAAATTATTTTAATTTATTTAGACTCAATAACCTCACATGTCTTTAAACTGACTTGAATACCGCAAAAGTGATTAATGCTCTGCACCTGCGTTAAGTACTTTATACAGGCGGTGGCACGTGACGAGCATTTTCGGGGAAGCTTCTAAAGTGAAAGACTAGCCAATAAGTGACACAGACATACACGTGGAGGCCATCGAGTTGGTCTCACGTGGAATCACATGGGACCATGCCTAAGTCGGTGGTTAATTTAATTTACAAGTCCATGTACAGTTTCTCCAAAGTCCAAATTAATATTGATCAGAAGAATATGGAAAGAGGGGGAGATGAACCATAACTTCACGTAAATGATTCATTGTTGATTCTCTATTGCCCAAACCAAGGAAACGACACTCCTTTGCTGACCTGATTGTTGAAAATAAAACAAATAAATAAAATTTTAATTTTATAACATAATAACAAAATCCATATTTTAAAAATTAAATAAATTATTTTAAAATTTTTAGAGGAAAAAGCATTTCAGTCTCACGAGTTGCGTACTCTTATTAGCACGCAACTAATTTATTTCACCGTTATCAAAAGGAGGAGGGTTCCTTATTAGTCCGTACAACACATGGTGGGTCCGTTTTGCTGACGTGGCATAGCCAGGTCACAAATATCACGCTCCGTCCGTGAGTGACTCGTGGACTATTTTAGCCAACCGCCGACGCCCACGCTCGTGCCTACTCTTGAGCCCTTCATCACGTGTTGGGTTACACGTGCCTCCATCTCCTTCTATCTCAAGTCAACTCAGTCGCCCGATCAACGGCCTTACATCTTCTATTAATAGTCCACCATCAAACGCACGAATAGAGAGGCAAACTAAAGTGTAGCTTCACCGTCCTAGTTCAGACTTCAGTGGAAGTGCTTTCGAGTTTGAGCTTGTAGATTCTGTTCTAAGTTTTAACTTGTAACTTGTAAGCCATGAAAGCCGTCCTCGTGAGAACAGGTTCGGTCTCGGTCAAACAGCCGGTTCTTCCCGGTTCACCCAAAGTCTCACTCACCCGTAACAACTCATTCACCGCCGGCGAGAACAACACCGGCTCTTCTCCCAGAATTTCTCTACACATGGACACCGACGGCCGCCGACACTTTGCTCCGATTCGGCGTGCCTTTTCGGAGAGTGACGTCGTTAGATCGTCTCAGCTGGAGGCTCCTTCGTGGAAGTTGCCAGCAAGAATACCGGAAGAGGAAGAGGAGGAGGAGGAGCGTGATCGGGCCCCATTTTATCCAAAGAAAGAAGGTTACGCTGGAGCCTGGCCGGACAGCGGGATCACAGCGGAGGAACTGTGGTTCTCCGGTGGAGGATTCGGCGAAGGAAAGAGATCAGGCGGAGGAATCGGCGGAGATAAGAGGAAGATCGGAGATTACTACAAACAGATGTTGAAGTCGAACCCTGGCGATTCTCTACTCCTCAGAAACTACGGAAAATACTTGCACGAGGTAATAATCTAAATGATGAAGTTAATCAAGATGGACATGTTAATCATATTATCAACTAATAATCGATGAATGATGGTTTAAAGGTGGAAGGAGATACAGAGGGAGCGGAAGAGTACTACGGGAGGGCAATACTGGCGAGTCCACGCGATGGGGAGGTACTGTCTTTGTACGGAAAGTTGATATGGGACACCCGTGGTGACAGTGAAAGAGCACAGACCTATTTTGATCAAGCAACTCTCAGCTCTCCTAATGATTGGTATGGTAATCTTACAAAAGTTTCTTTGTATAAATCTTTGCCGAAACAAGATTATAAATCTTCTGATGAAAATTTGCAGCATGGTATTGGGATCTTATGCGCATTTCATGTGGGAAGCAGAAGAAGAAGAAGAAGAAGAAGAAGAAGAGGAGGAATTTGATGGTAAAGGTCAAGTGGTGGCGACACAAGCTCCAATGTTTGCGGCTTTTACTTAGTGATCGCTTTGATGTTGAAAGGAAGACGAGGAGCTAACTTTAATAACAAGAAGACAAATAAGATTTACGGCGACTGATTTCTTTGCTTTGTGTATAGTTTAACTGTAACTTCTGAGCCGCTATCCAATCTAGTGTGCATCTTGTAGATGGATTTTGCTTGAATTTACTGTATAGTATTTCTTCATTTTCTTCTTCTTTTCTTACAACAAATTCTCATGAGGTGACGTTCCGACTCTCTGATCGGATGAAGATGCACATGGATGTAAAGGTGAGTGGGTGGCTTGAGGATTTGAACTCGTAATTGCAGGGTTGCCTCGTATTAAATAATAAAAACAAATTTTGGGAGAGGATTAAGAAACCAAAAAGAGTAAATGTATTTATAAGGTTTTTGGATTTTATTCAAAACCAATAAACAGGTTCTATTCTTAGTTTAAGCATGCTTGGGCCACTCCGAAAAGATTAGCGTTCATTAGATTATGTCTCCACCCAAGTTTCACCTAAACTCGGCCGAAGCACATAAAATTGGAACTACACGTTCAAGAAGGATATAAAATAATTAACAAATTATATACATATATATTCTAGACTTTGGATCAAACACCTTGGAATTTCAACTGGCTTTGAACCCGAATTTTAATAAAGATTTGAGAATGTGAGCGTTTTAAGTTCTTTGAATTTAGTTAGCTTATTACAATATTGATAAAAAAAGTCATTCAATCATAACTTTTTTTTATTAAATTTTAATTTAAAGCTGAACCTTTCCATATTGACATTTCATAAACTTTCAGTTTAAACCCTAATTTAATTTTCTCTTATCAAACACATTTTCTATCTAAAAAATAAGATCAAAATTTTTATAAAAATTACAACTTTTCTTTTTCTCTTCGTTCATCTCTCTTATCTCCTATCTCCTATCTGCCTCTCATTATCTTTTTTTAACTTTACTATTAGTAGATTGTTGGTTTTATTAGGGATACTCATAGGAATTGGTGTGGGGGATTTTTCCACAATATTGGCCGAGTCTCGTCGATAGCCACTGAACTTTGGGGAGTTCACTCAAGATTTCATCTGGTCTAGACGTTAGGTTTTTGACGTGTGATCGTCAAAGTCGATTCCTTAGAGGTAATCAATATTCTCTCATCTTCGTTTATTCCTACAACTGAGTATTCTTTTTTGGTCACAGGTATCCGTTACTTTCTACACCGTGCGTGGGAGGTGAAGGTTCAGCACGTGTATCGAGAAGGGGAACTACAATGCAAATAGTCTGGCTTCCATTACTGCTCTCTCAACTACAGGCCTTCGGACTCTTTAGGAGCCACCGCCACTAGTCATGTTGTATATGCATCAGGATCAGTATGAATTTTTGTATCACAGATCTCTGCGTTAGTTAGGATGTGATTCTAGTTTTTTTTTCCTCTATACCAAAAAAAAAGAAAGAAAACGAGGACTAGTAATACATCATTCTATCGTGAGTGCTGTGAATTGAAGTTAAAATTTGTAAAAATAAATAAGAGACTTAATTGAATGACGAAATATAATAGATGATTGGAATTACCTACCAAAAAAAGCATAGACTAAAACTCTAGACTCTTGTAAAATTAGTAACAAATACAAAAACTAGTTATTTCTAGTAAAATATAAATACATCCACTAACGCTTTTCTAAAGGTAAAAAGAAAAACAACACAAATCAAACATCTTCATTGTGTTGAATAATGCTCCAAAATTAGTGAATTGCTTTGTTTTATTTTTTCCTCATATTTTTCCAGTACTAGTTCCTGTTTTTAGGAGCAGTAAATAAGTGGGTCAATTAGTATGCATTGTTTGTTAGTATTTTCATCTATGAGTTGTGAGATAGTGGATGCACGTCTTCCATTATTCTTGGATCAGTTGCATAATTGTTGGTTAGTTCACTTGTAAGCCTATATATTAGGCCTTGGTATAGTTTGTTCTTATAATGCACTAAAGTAAAAGTGTTTCTCTCACAAAATAGTTATGTTTCCTTTTGTTTATTTCTGTTTTTTTACTTTATTCCCCAATAATTTTCTAGTATCAGGGTGGTTAAGAGAGGAAGAGCACGTGCAACCTCTTTTCCTTCTCCCATAACTAGGTCAGGTCCACTTTAAAAAAAGGAAGAGATCTGTGGAATTAGTAAAGTAAGAATGAGAAAGTGACGGTCAAAAAGACTTAAGTTCAGCCTATAAGTAAGAGACACAAAATCTGAAACAAAATCTTAAGCCCTTAGTTTCTTTCCACCTCACGAACCAGAGAGAGCTAAATACAAAGCGAAACATCAGCGAGGAGAGAGAAAAAAGTCAACCATGACAACAAATGGAACTACGACAATATCATAGCCCCCCTAATTCCAATGTTTAAGGGGTTGAATGATCATTTCTGGAGTTTGAAAATGCAAACCATGCTCAAGTCTCAAGAACTTTTGGATTTAGTAGAGAAGGGGTTTGAAGATACTAATCCGGAATAGCCCAACCAACAGTTGAAAACTGAAAGAAGAATGCAAATGCCTTGTTCCTCATTCAACAAGCTCTTGATGATAGTATTTTTTCATAATCACAGCAGCTAGTACCTCTAAACAAGCATGGGAAATTCTCAAACAAGAGTACTTGGGAGACAAGAAAATAATTACCATAAAACTGCAAACACTTCACCGTGATTTTAAGTTGTTGTCAATGTAAGAAAAAGAGTTTGTGCTAAGTTATCTTTCTAGGGTATCTAGAATTGTCAAATGTATGAAGTCATATGGTGACAATATGAACAATGAAATTGTCGTGGGCAAGGTTTTGAGGAGTTTAATCTCAAAATTCAATCATAATGTTGAAGCCATTAAGGAGACTAAGGACCTAGCTACCTACACATTTGATGAATTGATAGGTTCTTTATTAGCACATAAAGATAGCTTCAATAGGTCTAGAGGAAAAACTAAAGAGAAGGCTTTCTAAGTAAGGAGGAGTTTTATCCTAAAGGCAAGTCAGAAACTTCAGCATGTGGAAAATCAAACAATATAGGAGGCAGAGGAGGTTACCGTAATTGAGGTTATGGTTGTGATAGAGGAAGAGGTCAATTTGTTGGTGAATGTTGCTAATGCAAGAGATGTAGGCACAATGAGGCTGATTGTTGGATTAAATAAAAAAATGAATAGAAGCATGCCAACTTCACTTATACATTGCAAAAGGAAAGTAATATGTTCATGGCTTGTATGACCAATGGTATTTGGGTTATTGTTGCTCTAGCCATACGTGTGCGAGAGGCTGTTGCTCAAGGAACTTGACTAGACGAAGAGATCAGAAGTTCGACTCGGAGATAACGATCCAGTCAAAGTTGAAGGTAGAGGTATGACTGCTATCAAAATCACAAATGATAACATAAAGCTTCTTTATGATGTGCAGTATGTTCCCTCTTTAGGTCATAATCTATTAAGTATTGGACAATTGTTGATTGGTGGCTATTTTGTTATGTTTGATAATGATTCCTATAGTACCTCAAATAGAATGTTTCCATTAGATGTATCACTTTGCGGTGAAAGATGTGCATTGGTT
>JANTNU010000001.1:14996746-15010667 GCA_024752395.1 Erythroxylum havanense
TCCATAATGTTTCCTTTTAGACATTTTATACAACTATATTTTAACATACATCAATTCACTTATGTGATCACTTTTATCTCTTACGAGTACTTGTGCGCAAATTGTATAATTGTCTATTATTTATTGTATTTATTATGTTTTTTTTTCCTATACTTCGATTATTTTATTTTTTTTCTTCCACCTCAAACTAACCTCTGCATATATACTTTGTTTTTTTTAATATTTTTAAAAGACAATCTTGAAATTGAACTATAGCTGACGCCAACCTCAGATGTTCCTGTTGATGACCGCAACAAAAAACTCAGATTATCGTAAACTTTTCACCATATGTAAAACAACCTAACCATCTAACTTTTACTGATGATTAATTAAAATTGCTATCTCAAAACGTAAACTAGAAACTTATACCTATTATTTCCTTTTGTCTTATTTTTCTTCTGCTTTTTTTTACTATTCCACGTGATTGAAAAATAATTATTCAATATACTACAAATATATAAGAAACAACCCGTTAATATTATCCATGCAAGCTTACTTATGGTAGACATTCGGATATTATGGTAGGCACAAAAGATTGTTCAAAACCCGGTTCTTGGCCCAAAAAGCTGCTTCTTTATGCTTTATTTGACCCGACTCGATCCAGTCCACTTCCATTATTCTTATATTTTGGTCTCTCCCTCCTCCGCTTCAAAGATCCAATTAGGGTTACAAATTCAATTTGAGCTTATTCCCTCTTCCCCACCCGCCTCGAAAACTCGAATCAAAGATGGGCAAAAGGAAACCGAAGGAAGTGGACAATGTAAACACTTCTAATGGCGAGACTGTTTCCTCGTCAGACGTTTTCAAATCCCTCTTCGGCGACGTTGAGCGAAGCGTGGCGGTTCCGTCCATCTTCTCCAGTGATAATCCGTTTAAGAGAAAACCAGAAGAATCAAAATTAGGATCTGGGTTTATGGAGTCCGAGGAGAACTCTATTGGTGATTTGGAAAAGAGGAAGAGTAAAAAGGGGGAAATGCCCCATATTGATCTAGGAGAATCGGTGGATACTCCTTTGGTTGTTAGAAAAGCAAAAAATTTGAAGACTCAAATCCAAAGATTGGGTAATGAATCTAATGAGACCTCTAATCATGTTGATAAAGGAAATTCCGAGTTGGGTATTGATCGAAGAGGAGAAAAAAGCCTAGATAAGGATGGGAGCAATAAGAAGAGAAAAAAGAGGAAAAGGGATGAGGTGGAGAGAGAGTACGAGATTAAAAAGTACGGTGAAGGGCCAGAAAATGTTGAGAATCAGGTTGTTGTTGGGCAGAAGCGGAAGAAAGTCGATAATGATGCAGATGTTTTGATTTCGAAGGAGGCGGAAGGTTTTGATGATGAAAGTAAGTTGTTGAGGACTGTGTTTGTTGGAAACTTGCCTTTGAAGGTGAAGAAGAAAGTGCTAACGAGGGAATTTAGCCAGTTTGGAGAGATTGAGTCCGTGAGGATTCGTTCTGTGCCAATTTTAGATGTATGTCTTGTTGTACTTTGTTGTCTGGCTCAGATGTCAAAAAGTTGCCATTCTTTGTAAATGATGACTTGTGATGTTTTGGTTATTGTCTAAATGTGTTGTGCAGACGAAAGTACCCAGAAAGGGAGCAATAATGCAGAAGAAAATTAATGATGCTGTTGACAGGTTTGTTAATAATTAGATTGTTGATGACTTGTTACTTTTTTGTTGATTTTCATGATGTACAGCCTTGCTGAGTCTTGTGTATGTAATGATTACCACTGGTTAACATACTAGTTTAAATGGTTATTTACTGGTGAGTACTGATTAGTTTTTAGTGTGTTGTAATGACATTCACTTGTGGTTGCATGTTAAATTCTAAGCAGCAACCTTGAATTAAGTTCTAGGCTTTTTTTATGATATTCACTTGTGGTCGAATGTGAAGTCCTAACAGGCAATCTTTAATCAAAGTTCTTGTCTGTTGTTATGATATTCACTCGCAGTTGAATGTTAAATTCTAAACAGGTAGCCTTGATTAAGATCTTGACTCTTTTTGATATTCACTTGCAATTGAATAATACGTTCTTCTAACCATATACAAATGTTTCATACACACCAAAGAAAAGTTTTAGCGACAACAAAGATGGTCTATTTTAAACTGTTGACTAAATCTACTTATCGTGCTGCTGCTATCCATTTCCTTATAGAGGGAAAAACAATTTTTTGGCTATCAAGTATCAATTGGAAGTTTATGAATATCATTTAGGTCATAACCTGCAATCATTCTAGCAAAGTCTAGATTAAAATACTATAACAAAAATGCCTCTTTATTTTTGAATTAGAGTTAAAACGAAGAAAGATTTGGATTCTAATTTGTGTGATTGTTGAATGGCACTGTTGAACAATGAGGGTTTTTTTTTTTTTTTTTTGCTCTGTCTAGGTTATTTAGCTCATCCCTCGTGAAAGTTTAAGCTTGTTTGACAGAAATTACAAATAATGATCGTTTTTCTGGTACATGGTTGGTGATGATAATGGTTTGATTATCTAACAACAAAAACCATGTATTGCAGTGTCCATGCGTACATTGTTTTCGGAACAGAGCAATCTGCTGAGGCTTCTCTAGCCCATAATATGACTGTGGTACGTATTTTGAGAAGTTTGTTGTTTTATGTTAATGAAATGTTTTTGTTCTTCTCAACCAACGCCGCCCCACCACTCCTTTACTTCACTTCACCTTCTCCTGAATTATCGTGAATATAGTTTGCAGGAAACCACATCCGTGTTGACAGAGCCTGCCCACCACGTAAGAAGATGAAGGGGGAAAATGCTCTGGTTTACGATAACAAGAGGACTGTTTTTGTTGGTAACCTCCCATTTGATGTAAAGGTAATTAGCTTTTCATGGTTTTCCCGTTTGCAAACATTTCAATTGCATCTGTTCTAGGCTCTACTATCATCTACATCTGTCCTTGACAAGCCATCATATTCTTTAACCTGTAGGATGAAGAGATATATCAGCTATTTTCTGGCATCAAAGGCATTGAGTCCAGCATTGAAGCCATTCGGGTCATTAGACATCCTCATATGGGCTTGGGAAAGGGCATCGCTTATGTACTATTTAAGACAAGGGTATGATAAGTGTCCTTTTGTGCAGTTCTTGGTGATATTGGCTATAAAAATCTTATCCTACAACATGTAAGAGACTTGCAGATAATTAACTTCGAATATGGCAGCTATTATTTGTTGCCACATGATTCTTTTTCTCTCTCTTTTATTGCTTTTTCTCTTTCCAATTTATTTTATATATGCCGTTGAAGGAAACTTGATAGTTGCTCTTCGTCTGCACATTTATGAAGGGACGTGGTTGGTAATGGTCACAGGGTAATTGAAGTTTTACTACTTTGTTCTTTCCATTAGCTAATCTCTTCTGGTGGGTACGCATTTGTTTACTACTGTACATATGATATGTTAATTAAGCTACATTTATTAGATGTTGATATTGAATTATCAGCTTGCAGTTATTATGTATGGCCTTTTAATGATGCTTCCTCTTGGATTTCTATTTGGTTGATGTTATCTACTTTATATATCTAACCTGTTCGTGCTTGTTGGTGTGACAAGCAGGAGGCTGCAAATTTTGTCGTTAGAAAAAGAAACTTGAAGCTGCGAGATAGAGAGCTGAGGCTTTCTCATACAAAGCAGGTTTATACTCCATCCAAGAGAAGGAACTCATTCCCTACTGATCAAGATGGTTCGCCAACTAAGAAGTTGGCAGTTGTTTCAAAGATTCCTGACATTAAAAGTCTGCCGAATCATCACAAGTCTACTTTGGCTTACCAAGGCTTGCGTGCCAGCAAATCTGGTGTCCAAAAGAAAGTCCATTCAACACGCAACAGAGCAGTGAAGGTGAATACCAGGACACCAAATGGGGAGAAGAAACGTGAGGGGAAGAGACCAGCTGTTGCAGCTCGAAAAGCAAAAGCACTCAATGAAGTGGGTGCCTCAACCCAGGTAGGAAAGAAGCGGAAACAGGACAGCCGGACACCAGATAGTTTCGGGCGGATGAAGAAAGCGAAGAAATTTAGGTAGACATACTGGAGAAATGCAGCCTTGGAAAGAAAAATGCTTTATATTGAGACAGCAAACGCAACTTGAATTGTAAGTTCTGGACTTCAACCTAATGATGGTAGTCCGGAACCTGCCACTCAACCCCTGTACCAGTACACTTTATTATTTGTTGATAAAAGAAGAATGTTGGTTTGTTCATATGTGAAAGTGAAACAGAGCATAACAGAACAAGACCCCAAATGCTATAGTTACTGTTGGCAGAATTTCGGACATCAATTCCTGGCTCAAGTTTATGGTAAATATTAAATAGACATACCAGGAAGTTTTAACCATTTTCTCACAATTTTAGGCAACCTGAATATAGTTTCAGAGAACCTACGCTTTGGTTAAATTTTAGAAATTTCCATATGATGATAATTAATAAGATTGCTATATAGTATTTTGTAAATTTACTAAATTATTAATATAATAGTAAAATTCAAATATGTTTGTTGATTCATTGTTGTTCAATGAGAATTTATACATGCATAACTAAATTATAGATTTACATGCAAAGTAATTGGAAGCAAACCTATAATGTTTTGTAAAATTGTTTAAATAAGCAGAAATCTATTCATAAAATTATAAAAAGTATTAATTTTAGATTAGAAGATTTTTTGAAAAAACTATGATTTTGTATAAAGTAAACAAGATTTTTAATTTCAAAATCATGGTTTTTAGGGAGACGTTTTTCCAAAATCATGGTCTCAAAATTAATCAAATACTTCAATAATTGCTTTTTGTTCAAATCCACGAGTGGACCCTATAATGAAGAAAAGAATATTTAAAGACAGGTTTCCTTGGCCCTGAATAATATAGTAATTCTGAAAAATTAAATTTAGTAGTTTCCTCAAATGAAAGTATAAACAAAGAATGTGAAAATGTTTTAAGAGAACTCATTCCGTTAGAATTGATGTCTGAAACGATTTATATTATCTCCCAAAGTAGTAACAGAACATCGAAACTACACATGAAACAGAGTTGGGGGAACATTTGGATGGTCTTAAAAGTGAGGCTTCAATTTAATACAGTAATAATAACAAACATTTCATGTCTTCCAAACACTTTTACTATTGTTGAAACTGAAATTACACAGGAGTCATCACCCCCAACCTACTATCCAAATAGATCCCAACACTAACTATATATCCACCGCCAAGAACCATTTCCCAGATCACCATCATCTTGCATTATCTACAGCATCAGCAGTAACAGACGAGTCAGAGAGCAATATACCTTCCTCACTTGATGCTAATCTGTACAGAACTTATCCGTTGTTGCAGCCAGATGCTGTGACGGAGATTAAAGGCCAATGTACAACCAGCATGTTCTTCCATGATAGCCACTATGATTTAGTCTTGCTCATCAGTGTTGGTGTAACACTCACAATCCCAATGAGAAAGAGTGTAGCAATTGAGTTGAAGTCATAAAGATCCTTTACTGATTGCAGTTCTCCAAGTGCTATCCCAGCCTGCATAATGAAAAGACAACAATTGTATACGGATTTAAGTTCATTCACGTCATCTGGCACACATTTTTCAGGTACCAGAACTTACAAATCAAGTTCCCAGACAATTACAGGTTTTATGTCAATTAGCGGCAGCTCCAGACATAAACATAATCCATTGTTGGAAGATTCAATAAGGTACGATAAGAACTAGCTACCACTTAAAGAGTAAGGAAGCCAAAAATGCTACACTGAATTGCATATGAACAAACAGATTTATTGCCAGTCATTCTCATCATGTTAAGACTTCAGAACTCTCCTGCAACCTCTAGAAACAATATGAACTTCTTTCAGTCTTCTATCTACTTAACACCTTAATCCAGTCTTGGGCATGCATACCATCATTAATATAAAATCTCATTATTATGAAAAGCATCAAGTCTTGGTATAAGATACCTTAACCGTGACATAAGCAGCTGGAATGAGCCCAATAAAGGTCGCCAGAAAGAATATATGATAAGGCACGTCAACTATTGGTGAAGCAAAATTTATGAATGTATTGGGTAAACTTGGGGTTAGTCTCAAGAAAAGCATATAGTTCAACAATCGCTCTCTTCTCCTGGCCACCTGAGAGTTAACATTAAACTATTAATAGCAGCATGCTGACTAGTACTAGTAAATATGGTAAGGGGAAGGACTTCAAATTCACCTGTGCTTGGAAGAAACTCAATTTATCTGGCCAAAGAGAGACAAGAAGGGGCCGTCCAATCACTTTAGATAGGAAATAGCAAGAAGAAGCCCCAGCGGTGGCAGTGAACACTACCAATGCTACACCTTTAAACACTCCAAAAAGTGCTCCAGCAAGAAGTGACATAAAAACAGTCCCTGGAATCATAAAAGTCTGCATGAATATGTAGACCACACAATATCCCACCAAGACTTGAGCAGTGTAGTCACTCGTGTAGCTCTCTAGGTGATCTCTACAATAAAAGTACCATACGTTACACATTTTCAACATAGGATGGGGATGCAAAATTATGGAATTTGCACAAGTGGGATCAACATGCTAAAGAAAGTTACAGCAAAATATCACCAATATTTCAAACTCAGTAATGAGTTATTAATATGCATCGTAGACCATTCGCTCAATTAGAAGATGCAATTCCAGATTATGTACAGCACCATCCAAATGCTCATCAATCAAACTCCCAATTAACCAAATCTATCAGCATGGTTCAAGGCAATTAAAAAAAAATGTTACAGAAAGGATGCTAGTGCTATTCTTGAGAGTCTTAATAAGTTCCATTGCTTATATTGTCTGCACTCCAACTGGACAAAGATTGCTGGTATTCCCTCAACCATTCACCTAAATGTCCTTCAGCCAGAGAACTCATGAAGCAGACTTATGCCTCCAATCAGGCTCATAACAAATCAAGGTTCGCAAACAAGAGCCTTAGTCTTATAAGCATGCCACCAGTGTGAGCCATTATGATGCATTCTCCATTTTGACATCATCAAGCATTGTCTTCATAATTAAAAAACAATGAAAAGTTCTGACCCAATTGTCTAGGTGACTAAGATTCACCACTCCACTTGGCAAATCATGTCAAAACTTGACAAACAAGATCCAAAGTTGCATCTCACTGTATCAAGTTTCCAAATTAATAAACATAAAACAGTTATTCAGTCTATGGTTTCAAGAAACATCCTTTTGAGGCAGTAGCAAGCTTTCCCACAATATGAAAGTGATAGCATTTCAACCAAAGCAACATGCAGAGCATTTGAATACTGTAATTTACAGCTCTTGCTAAGTTGAAATTGGAATCACAATCACATGTCCTATTTAAATGACATGCCCAGACAAGACGCTAACACCAACTAATTGATGTTCTGCGTTCAGATGAAACCCCTAATTCTCAAATCCGCAAAACAAAAATGGGAAGAATTTGTTCTACAGGACATGTTTTTGCTTTCCTGAAAGAAGGCAACATTTGCCTTAAAAAGCATCGAAATCTCCCATTCAGACCTCACTAAATTCAATGCATAACGATCCCATTCTAAGCTAACATCAATCAACATAAAAAACCCACCAAAACGCATCTCTTTATCCCCTTCACCTCAAAAGTCCAGATCTTTTTCAACAAAACATATTTACAGAAAACAAAAGTACCCAAAAGGCAAAGAACAAACCTGAGGATTTGAAGATCTTCAAGGTTACGAGGGAGCTTTAGGAAGCTGTAATCAGAAGCAGGCAAAGTCAGGTAAACACCCAAAAGGCCCAGAACAAATCCCAAGACCACGATGGAAGCCACGGTCACCTCCCAAAAGCTCAAAGGAAACTCAGATCCCACCTTCCCATTTACATTTACATTCACATTCACTTCAACTTCTCTTTTCCCCATTATTATAACAATGATTGTTACTATGGTAGTAATAATTGCCTTCTCTTTTCTCCCTTCTTTTCCTTCTCCTTTGAGAGAGAGAAAAAGAGAGGCAAAGCCAGAGCTTCTTTGCTTTTGAGGTCGGGACACCTCTGTCTTTTGTCTTCTTGTCCTTTTATATACAAAATATTTTATATTATATTTAAGAATTCAGAATTAGAAAGTCCAACTATACAATTTCACCGAAGCAACATATTCTTCAAACTGAAGAATCGTGTTCCAGAAACAAGAACACATGAAAGACGTGTGTAATAATACGTCGCATTACTTGTAGGAACAGACAAGTGTCCAGCTCCGGCTCCGGCTCCGGCTCCAGCTCCAGAGTCCAGAGTCCAGCCACCGAAGGACAAAAAGGCCCGACACAGGTGTGAAGGGTTGTGAGCCTTGTGGCTGGCCCTCTTGCTCTTGCATGTGCAGGTGTCCCCTATTTTATCATTTCTCTTGCTACCAATTTTTTAATTTAATTATAAAATGGTTAAAAATTAAATAAAATTAAAAATTATGAAATATAATGAAAAAATATTATCTTTATTTATCATAGAATTTAAAATTTAATTAAAAAAGACTACTAAATAAAAATTAATTAATTTATAAAAATTGATTGATTAATTAATAAATCGATTATTAAGAACAAGAGTTATTAAAATAAATTAAACCTAAAAATTAAAAATTAAATTAAAAAATTAGTCGGTTTAAAATTTTTACAATTAAATCGACCGAATCAACTGAATTTTTTAATCATTACTTAGTATAAAGGATGACAAATTAGTTCTAATAATTCCATAAAAATTAACAAATTTAAGTTTTATTTTAATTTTAACAATTTTTTGAACTCAAGCAATTATAATAATTAATTGTATTTAAAATTTTAATCAATTCAAAAATTTTAATTAGTTTACTAGTTAACTTCAAATTTAAACTAAAAAAATCAGACCTAAAGATTAGACCTAGCAGCAACTTAGATATAAGCACTTAGGTTTCATTTCACAAAAATATGCACTATTTTTTATTGCATATTAGATAAATATTTAAAAATAACGAAATAATTTATAAGTGTGTTTTAAGTGAATTATTTATCAAATTAACGATAATAAATTATTTAACTCTTAGCACTCTCATATCATTAGACATGGCCACAAATGTCAAGATGTGCTCCAAAAGTGATGCTAAGATATTGTAGAGGCTCCAATGTTATAAACCTTAAGGAGTAAACTTTCATTTTACTTTTCTTTTAGATTATAGTGTTAAGATAAACCCAGCCACACTTTAGTGCTGAGAAATATACGATCCAACAAGCCTAACAATAACATAATTAAGTATTATTTATTGATTAAAATAACTGATGGTATATATAAATGTATTTTATATGAAACCCACCCTCCCCCTTCATATCCTCCTCCTTCTCCTCCTCTATTACATCTTACATACTCCATATCTAATATTGAAACTCATATTCCCATCACTCTCGATGTAAAGGCCAATAATCATCAGGACTGGAAAGAATTGTTCATTATCATAGCCCAAGGCTATCGCGTTCTTGGCCATCTTGGTAGATCTAAACCATCGAGTGAGATGATAATGCCTGGCAACAACTAGACTATTTAGTTCTTTCTTGGATACGTGGAACCATCTCTCATGATCTTCTTAAAATGGTTCTAAAGCCAAAATCCACAGCCCGAGATGTATGGCTTTTCACTGAGGGTCTTTTCAATGATAATAAATTGTCCCGGGTCATTCTGTAACACCCCCCACTCCTACAAAATTCAAACCCGACATCGATGGTGATATCCGAGTCTGTGTCCTGTGAGAGTGGCGTGTTACATCACTCAGTCTAAACTCAGTATAAACTTTTTTTCAAAACATAAGCATACACTAGCAGAAAATCATTTACTTAATTAATTATCAATAAATCCAATGGCTACGGGGCCCTTTTCATAAATATAATTTATTTTAGTCTATTGACTTTACAACTTGTTCTAATCTTAATACAAAAAAAAAATTCAGAAATAAAATGATTCTATCAAACACTAATGCAGACACGAACTGATCCCGACCACATCTCTCGCATCATACGCCCGTTGTTTAACGGGATATTCTTCTGAGTTCTGAAAAATAATTGCAAATTTTGGGTGAGTTTTTACAAACTCAGTGAGTTAACCATCATCGATGGTCCACTCAGTCACATAACACAATTTATATACATTTAACATTATCTCATAACCATCATCGATGGTCCCCTCAGTCACATAACACAATTTATATACGTCTAACAATATCTCATAAAACACATTCACCAAAGTTTCACAATCACACATTTATAGAAGTCCACACATTCATACTTTCCTATTTAATACATGCATATGAGACTCACTTTCCTTTTATTACTTTGCTGTGACCGAGTGCCTAAACTGTCCATTGTAGGGCTCATTAATAACTGTCCCTTATCTATTGGTGGATACAGGGCTCATTAAAAGTTGAGCCTGAGGCTCTGAATCACTTAGGAGCTCGAAGCTCATTTTCATTCGTTGGGCTTAAAGCTCTGGTTGGTGGCTACTCTGGTCACAACTCTTGTTATATTTCATGCATTCATGAAATGGAATACATCATCTTATTGGCATGTTCCCATTCAATCTCATTCCCATATCATCAGATCTTAGTCCGGCATTCAACATTAAATTAGGAAACACATTTTCACTTACATGCAAATGCACATTCAGAACACATTTAACAGTCCCATTAAGTACGCTTCGTTCCTCTCATTCACATACACGCAGCACTTCAATATCTCATCAATCATCACAATCATTAGACCTTCGGTCCGAAATTAACAATCAAGACGCATTCATTTAGCCATTCAGTAGTCAATTAATACAAAAATCAAATAAAACAAAATAAACAATGAAATCAAACCATCTAGATCTACTAACTTTCACATATTCTCGGACCGTAGTCCGACCCATGTCAAACATATCACAGTTATATTATAATTTCCCATTCAGAAGTACCACACCAATATAAGACATTTTGTCTTTCACTCAATCAATAAGATTTAATCAATGCATATGGAATGCATATGTGACACTTTTCCAATTATTACGTTGTTGTGACCGAGCGCCTAAAACTGTCCCAATTTAGGCGCACTAATCGTTGAGCCTGAGGCTCTGAATCACTGTGGGGCTCGAGGCCCAAATATAAACGTTGAGCTTGTAGCTCTCGGTAGCTGCTCCGGTCACAACTGTCATTAACTGATTATGCATTCATGCATGGAATGCATATGTCGCAATGAAGCCATAGCAACATCACAATCAATCCCAAATTATCACATTCAACCAATTAGTTCACAATTAATCACATTAAAATAACACTCACGTTTAATCACATTTACACATAGAGGCCCTAAATTCTCAGACAACAGCACTTCTATGTCATAATCTCCCAATACCTCAGACCTTTTGTCCGAAATCCATAATCAAAAACACAATACCACCATTATTCACCACAGAAGTACAAGCATAAGCAAATAATACTTGAGGAACCGTCTAGGTCACTCACCTTTTCTTCCGAAGCTAATTCCTAGAAGTCTCGGCAACGTTTGTGGGTTGACGTTCCAAATGCATCACTAAAACAGTCAAAATATTCATATTACCCCTTGTCCAATCAGAAACATTTAATAATACACATGTAGCAAATTTAAAATGTGTACGATACATGTTCGTGACATTCCCGACTCTATTCCCAAAAATTACTGCCACAATATTTTCTTCCAAATTTTTTTTTGAAACTCATTGACATCACAATCACTCAATTCGGATCTCTATAGGTCCAATTATTGCTAAAACTGAGACTATACACTATACCCAATTTCACTCTAGAAATTGAACATCTTAAGAGCTGAATAACAATTTTTTTCCTTCAGATAACTTGTAGCCTCATGTCTCTAGTTTACAACCAATAAAAATCACCTCTTTTGGACATTTACGTCAAAATTTATGGCTAAAATACCAAAACATGTCCGTGCAGGAAAATGGGTCCTCGCCGCAGCAGAAGGAAGCTCGCGGCGGTGAGGGCATTTGCATGCGCCACGATGTGCACACTTGCGCGCGCCGTGGAGTGCATGCTCGGGCTCGCTGTGATGTGGTCGCTTGTTTGCGCCACGACGTGCGAACCCAAGAAACCTCCCGAAACTCGATTTTTAACAATCTTCAGTTATATTCTTCCCATTTTTCAAAGTATAACTCATATTACATCATTTAAAACACTTCAAAACAACTTAATACAACAATCATTCTTACCTAAACAAGCCTTTAATTCTTCATTTCTTCACTTTTCGCCAAGTCTCTTCCTTCCTCCCAACATACACGATTATCACCCTCAAAGCTTAAGTTGGTGTTTCTTTATGAACAAGGAGGAGAAAGCAAGTAGCATAGGAGAGGTTTCTTGTGTGGGTGAAGGTAATAGCAATTCAACTAAAAAGAAGGAGGAAAAATCAATGAGAAAGGAGGAGAAATGGAGAGTTTCAGATGGAGGAGAAAGAAGAACATAAGGATCTTGTCTCCTTTGATGAAAGCATCGAGAATGAACTAAAGGGGGGCTTTTAATGAAATAAACATGGCATGCTAGGCAAGTGACACATGTCACTTGCCACATGACAATCTCTTATATTTTCATTTAATTTCCTTCCAATTTCTAGTTCAATTTCTCTCCAAATTCTAATGGCTCTAAGTAATAAATCCTAAAATCATGTATCTAATTTTTTTCAGTGCCACTGGACAGTCATTTTCGATATCGAAAACCAAATTAGTCTGTCATTCGTCAATTTTTCCGGTCCGGAAAGGTATCCAGAAAATTTATAAAATGCCCTAAAATGGAAAATACACATAAATCCATTCCAATTCATTTTTCAAGCACAAATAACACATTTTTCACAATAAACACATATGCCGGGAAATGTCATGAATGCATGTACAAACATGTGCTTATACAAAAATTACAATTTATACATATATGGAGGTCATATTAGGCATGACCACGTCGAGATACGTTTACACACTCATAACCCATTCCAAATTACTATTTTACCATTCCCATCGGTGATGGGATGCTACACATTCAACTTCAAGAACAACTCTACACCATAGAAAAGGGGGATATTTTCATCACCGAATATTGCCAAGCTATTAAATCCCTCTCCGATGCTCTAGTTGATATCGATAATCTCATACCTAACCTTATTTTTTATTCTCTAAACCTTTAACAGTCTTCCTTATATGTATGGTCCTTTGGTTAATGTAATCTCCACTTAAAATCCCTTTCCCTCATTTTTACAAGTGCAGTCCATGCTACTTCTAGAGAAAAACCGCCAAGCTAAGAAAACATTCTCTTGTCTTTCCTCTTCATTCGCAACTCTTATTGTCTATTATGACTTTAACCCACGACCAACCAATGTTCAAGCTAGTTGTGGCAATTACTCAAATTAGAGAGGGGCCCGAAGTGGCCATAATGGTCATAAGGGGGTTGCGGACCTGGAAACTGCAACAATGGCTGTGAAGGGTGCAATGACTATAATGCATATGACAGTTATCCTAGAACTTGGGAATTATGGGTATGACAATCAATGGGTTGGACAAACTTATGGACAAAACAATCAATAGGTTGGACATAATAACTACTAGGCTGGATCCAGCAATCTTACCCTCAGACTGCTCGGTCCAGATCCTAGGCCTATGGGCCAGCAAGCTATGTTAGCTAGCCTAGGCATCTTATGTAACACCCAAATACCCCCTGGGAGGATACATGGGTGCCACCCAAGACAGAACAGACAAAACCAAACATTACACTGATATTTATTTTATTTAGTAACTCAATCTCACACACATATATTACATATTGTAAATCTCAGAACAGAAATCCAAAGAATATTTACAAGTCCAAACAAAGGAAACAA
>JANTNU010000001.1:15160174-15177924 GCA_024752395.1 Erythroxylum havanense
AAATACAAAGTTGCAATCCCCGCATGACTGACACTTACAGGCATTTTCAAATTTCCACGTCCAATCGCACATACCACGTCCTATACTCCTATTATTTTTTGTAAAAATGTTTAGAGACCATAAAAAAAGCCAAACATTGATGAATTTGATAACCCGACCGGTGGGACCATTTCTCACGAGCATGGTCTTGTGAGTTCTGAAGCTACTTCCACATGATACCGAGTCGATGACGTGTGGATGGTTAGTTGAGATTGTATTTCGTATCATTATTTTTGATAATTGACAAGAGCATGTAATGTCGTCGAATAGGATAAGGATAAGAATGTATTATTAATCGGTTCTTAGTCTTATGTGTCGATCTTGTCCAAATATTTCTTGTCTGATGGTGAAGCCGATAATTTATCTTTTTGAAGTTTTGGCCTTAACTCAATCAGGTTCGGATCTATTAACCTGAGTGTAAAAAAACATTTCGACTCATTTTTCATCTCCACTTTAAGTTTGGACACGTAGGCATAATGAACCTAAAATTATCATCTTATAATTAACAACCATAAAGCCACGCAAAAACAAAACTCATAATAGGTATTGAAGTCAATGTATGGTGCATTAAAGCCTAGGAAGTTTTTTTTGGAAAAGTATGGGTTACATGAAAGATAACCCCCAAATATGCGGGGCAATCTCATTGGTGCATTATGGTAGACTTACAGCAAGCAAATCAAGAGAAATGCAAAGGTTCAAACGGGAAAGGAAATATACAGCAGCTAATCAAAGGATCAAACCTTGAGCAGGTGGAGGCTTGGAAGGTTGCTGCTCACTTGCAGCAGATGCGTTTGGTGACTCTGAGAGGTGAACCTGTGCAAAATCGTCTACCATTTTTCTCTTTTGTTCCTCTTCGGCAACTCCCACCTTTTCTTTTGCCTTCTGGCCTACTTCCCCGGCAGCCTTTGCAACTTTATTGAAAGCATCTGTTACCCAAGCAGCACTAGTAAAAACATATCGGTTCTTCATGATGGCAGATCCTGCATTGCTGACTTTTTGCTCGGCAGCTGCAAACGCTGATTTCGTTTTCTCTGAAACCTGAAATTTCTGATCCACTTCCCGAACTTTGTCACTCACTGTGGCAGTACCAGCACTTACCTTCTCAGTGAACCCGATTTTTTTGTCGAGAGATGCTACTTTAGCGGAGGCAGTTGACCTTAACTGATGCTTCTCATCAAAGCCCTTGGCTTTATTGACCGCATCTTTGCCTAAGATGAAGCCCTTCGCAAGCATACTACTGACCACATCCTCTGCCTTCCTCAGAGCAGATTCCCTTCCACTAGGGTTCTTATCAAGAGTTTCCTGCTGAGACTTTAGCAACAACGAAATCAGTGAAGCCCCAGTGTAGAAAACAACCGAAGTTCTTACAACGTTCTTACAGGTGGTGTTAAAGCTTCAGGTGGAAGGTGGTAATCTTGATCCAGAGTCACGGTAACAGTCTGGTCTACGATTGTTGCTCCCTGACATGAAATATAAATATGAGTTAAGGCTTTAATCACATAGATGCACAATTAAAATTTCAAATACTGTATTACAGGGAATTAATTAATCACCAATTAGGGCCTCCAAAATGTTACTGAAGATCGCTATCAATGGTTATTCCTTTCCATTTTACAATTTCACATACTTATAGTTATCGGGAAGGAATAATAAGTCAGCAGAAAAAAAAAGGAAAAAGAAAAGAGCATATACATATCCAACATAAAGTAGATACAATTTCCCTCATTGTACAAACATTGACAGCACCATAGGTCTCGTTTACATTGGTTGATTAATATCATCAACTAAAACAATAAGTGTTACCCAAGAACACAGACATCTCAGAAGCACATTGGTATAATAAAGAGTCAAACCTTAAGTAAAATCTACGAAGATCACAACATGCGGAAAATAATTAATTTGAGAGAATAATTATCTTTGTTGTTTGATTACAAGTAATACCCCATTTCACAATATGGTAATGTTGATAAACATATCTAGTCTTCAAGTATAACCAGCCCTAGTACACAAAAAAGTACAGTAATTACCGAAATGATGAACAACTAATCATTGCAGAACTATGATGAACTATTCAGTGGTTATCTAATCCTTTTGGAATCAATTTACTCAAAGCCTGTCAGAGAATACTAATCCTTCTTCTAAGAGAGAGAGGATAACATTAGACTCAAAATAGGTAGGGTGAGTGTAGACTGCATTTAGTTCATGGTGGGAATGTAAATTGAGGATAAAAGATCTGAATAGACAACTATGGTTTATTTATGTAACATCAAAAGAAAAAGATATCCCCCCTCCTCCCGCTGTCCTATCTCTCCCTTGAAATATGAAAAGCTTATTTATTCAATATGTTCAACGTGAACAACTTCTGGATCACCAGAAGCAACTCAGCCAAAGGCAAAGAATTTCTTTATCATGCCAAACACATCTCACTACTAACAAACCTTTTTAAGATGATGCAAGGGTTTCAATTACAATTCTTTAAGCACAAATACACAAATTACAATGGGTTTTGAAGTAAGTATATGAGAAAACTCACACAACAGAGATAAAATGATACCATAGCTATTTCCTTTCCAGTGAAAGCACGAGGTCGGCCATGAGCTCCCGATGCCGGCCCAAATAAACATGAAAGGAAAGAATAGAAGAAGATATAGCTGAACACAATGCTGAGAGAAATTACTTACTGAAAGAAGAACAGCAGTATCTGCTCCTTGAGAATCTTTGAAGGTAACATATGCAATTTGAGATTGCTCACCATCCCTGCATCAGCAAAAAAGTGGCTTGGGATGAGAACGACAAAAGGAAGTATGATATACTGAAGAACTCAACGGCCCATTACCTTTGCATCTCAACATATACTATATCACCAGAAAAAGAAAAGAACTCCTTCAGGTCCCTCTGACTTGCTTTGAGGGAAACATTACTCACTTTCACTGTTTTTACCTGCAGAGACAATAAAAGGAGTAAGATAAAAAAAAAAGTGACGACATAAGCAACCAGATATGCAATATAGGAGCAGATGTTCCGATTGATATTATCTGTAGCCTTCTAAAGACCGAAATTCCTGTTGAAGTTTGTTAAGGTTTGAATCAGTCTTTAGGTCTGTCAGCTGGTGATTCGAATAATCGCTGTTTCCTAGGAATTAGATATTTGTTTCCTAGTTAATCCCCAAATTATTAGGTTTGTTAAACATGGACTAGTTTTATCTATTTTTCTGTAAGGCTATATATGGTCACATCAGTAGTTCAATAAATTAGCTTTTTCACTCTTTCAACATTCTGAAAAGCTAACAAGGGGTATCAAAGCCCCATAATAAGGGCCTGATTCCACAGAGACTAGTGAGGAGAATATAACGACTGAGAGTGGATTTATCCAGCCTGCAATCCCAAAGTTCGATGGGCATTATGATAATTGGTGTATGCTCATGGAGAATTTCTTGCAATCAAAAGAATATTGGAGCCTCATAGAAGATGGCATACCTGCAGCAGCAGCAGGAGTGCAACTTAGTGAAGCACAAAAGAGAGTCATTAACGATGCAAGATTGAAAGATATGAAGGCGAAGAATTACCTCTTCCAGGCCCTTGATTGATCCATTTTGGAGACTATCTTGAACAAAGATACCGCAAAAAACATTTGGGACTACTTGAAGCAAAAGTACCAGGCGAAAGCATGACTGCAATGAGCACAGCGACAAGTGCTCCAGAAGGAGTTTGAGATGCTAAGCATGAAGGAGGGAGAGTCTGTCAAAGAGTACTTTGCACTCACCATCACCATCGTCAACAAGCTACGAGTCAACAAGGCAAAGGTAGATGATGCTGTAGTCATTGCGAAAATACTGAGATCGACAACGCCGTTCAATTATGTGGTGTGCTCTATCGAGGAGTCAAAAGATCTTGATGCTCTTACAATTGACGAGCTACAAAGCAGCCTTCTAGTACATGAGCAACAAATGCAACCTCATGTAGTGGAAGAGCAAGCTTTGAAGGTTACTCTTGGTGAATCCTCAAGAGATAAAGGACAAGGTCGTGGCGGAATGCAAGGACGTGGAAGAGGTGGAGGTAGGCAGAATTTTGAAAGATCTACTATTGAATGTTATCGCTGCCATAAACTTGGACACTTTCAATATGAATGTCCAATGAAAGAATCAAATTCAGCAAATTATGTTGAAGGTGAAGAGGAAGTGTTGTTGATGGCATATGTGGAGGATAAACAAGTCAACAAAGAAGAATTGTGGTTTCTAGGCTCTGAATGCAGCAATCATATGTGTGGCAAGCAAGAGTTTTTATTGATCTTGATGAAAGCTTCAGGAAAAAGGTGACTTTGGGAGACAATTCAAGCATTAATTTGATGGGGAAAGGCAGAGTTCGATTGCTAGTAAATGGTACTGCATTTATCCCCACCAGTGTATTTTATATTCCCGAATTAAGAAACAACCTATTAAGCATTGGTCAGCTGGCTGAAAAGGGGATTTAAATTCTCATGCAACAAGGAGCATGCAAAATTTATCATCCTGAAAGAGGGTCAGTTCTGGAGATTGCAATATCTTCTAATAAGATGTTCAAGCTATCTGCAACTACACAATTGAAGCAGGAAACTTGTCTCAAAACTTTCATCGAAGATCCAGCTCAACTTTGGCACTGCAAATACGGTCATCTAAGCTTTAATGGCCTGAACACGCTTCAACTAAAAAGAATGGTACAAGGACAGCCTTTTCTTGATACTTCATCAAAAGTATGTACAAATTGTCTTGTGGGAAATCAACAGAGAAATCCCTTTCCCATGCAGCCACAATGAGAGTCTCAGGTTCTTGAATTGGTGCATGCTGATATTTGTGGACCAATCAGCCTTATATCCAAAAGCAACAACAGGTATCTGATTAGCTTTATTGATGACTTTAGTCGTTAAATATGGGTCTATTTCTTAGTTTAAAAGTCAGAAGCTCTTATTGTCTTCAAAAAGTATAAGAATCAAGTTGAAAAAGAGACTAGTTTATCTGTAAAGGGTCTTCGAATAGATCGTGGGGGTGAGTTCACATCATTGGAATTCACTAATTTTTGTAGTGAGAATGGTATTCGAAGGCAGCTGACGGCTCCCTACACCCCTCAACAAAATGGTGTAGCAGAGCGAAAGAATCGGACGATTATGAATATGGTTCGGAGTATGTTTTCAGGACAAAAAATGTCAAAAACCTTCTAGCCCAAAGCTATTAATTGGGCGGTTCACGTTCTCAAATGCTTGGAGTGGACTCAAACCATCAGTGAGCTATTTCAGAATATTTGGATGCATATTTCATGTTCATGTTCCTGATTGTAAGAGAATAAAGCTTTATGACAAGAGTGTTAAATATGTTTTTCTTGGGGTAAGTGAGGAGTCAAAGGCATATAGGTTTTATAATCCTATTTCTCAAAGGATTATAATAAGCAGAGATGTGGTGTTTGAAGAAGATAGCAGTTGGGATTGGAATAAAGACCATGAGGATGCTATCAGAGTTGATTTGAATTGGGATGATGATGGCAAAGAAACAGATGCAGCGAATGAAGACGGGGTTGAAACTGATGAAAACAATAGTGAGGAGCAAGCAGCCAATGACTTCAATGGTGAGAATTCTTCTAGCTCGAGTGAAGAGCAACATGAACGCAGATTTAGAAGGCAGCCAGCTTGAATGTCAGAGGAAGAAGACACAACAAATTTTCTCATGTTTGCAGCAAATGATCCAATGTGTTTTGAAGACGCACAAAAAGGACAAAAAGTGGCGAGCAGCAATGGATGTACAGATTGATGCTATCGAAAAGAATGATAATTGGGAATTAACAGTGTTACCTACAGGAGCAAAGAAAGTTGGTGTAAATGGGTGTACAAGAAAAAATTTAATGAGAATGGAGATGTAGAGAAGTATAAAGCGCGTTTGGCTGCAAAGGGTTACACCCAAAAATATGGTGTTGACACTGAAGTTTTTGCACCTGTTGCAAGGTTGGAAACTATCCGAATGGTGATTTCTCGTGCAGCACAAAATAGATGGAAAATATTTCAGCTAGATGTTAAGTCAGCTTTCCTCCATGGATAACTTAATGAAGAAGTTTTCATTGAGCAACAACCTGGTTATCAACAAAGGGGTGCTGAAGATAAAGTTTACAAATTAAAGAAGGTTTTATACGGACTAAAACAGGCACCACGAGCCTGGTATAGTTGTATAGAGTCTTATTTTACTAAGGAAGGTTCCAGGCAGTGTCCTTATGAGCATATCTTGTTTGTCAAACCAAAAGATGGAGGTAAAATCTTGATTGTATACCTCTATATCGATGATCTTATCTTTACAAGCAATGATAAGTATATGTTTGTAGAATTTAAAAATTCTATGATGTGTGAGTTTGATATGACAGATCTTAGACAGATGAGATTCTTGGCATAGAAGTTCTGCAAAGCCAAGAAGGTATTTTTATTTGTCAAAAAAAAAATGCTCACGAGGTGTTAAAAAGGTTTGATATAGGTGCAATCTAGTCCATAATCCAATTGTTCCAGGCTGTAAACTCATGAAGGATAAGAATGGAGTCAAGGTGGACAACACTCGGTACAAGCAACTGATTGGCAGCCTTATGTATTTAACTGCGACTTCCTGATATCATGTTTGTCGTTAGCCTTTTTAAGTAAATATATGGAAAGTCCCACAAAGTTGCCTCTCTAAGCTGCCAAGAGAGTGTTGAGATATATAAAAGGGACTTTCCATTTTGGGATTTTCTACAGAAAGGGACGAGATGAGAAGCTGGTTGCTTATACATCTAGCAATTAAGCTGGAGATTTGGATGATTGAAAGAGTACTTCAGATTATATATTTCTGTTAAGCTAAGGTGCTGTCTCTTGGTCCTCAAAGAAACAATCAATAGTCACTTTATCTACAACTGAAGCCGAGTTTGTTGCTGCTGCTTCTTGTGCCTGTCAAGCCGTATGGATAAGACGAATCTTGGATAACTTTAATCATGTGCAAGGTGGTGGGACAACAATTTTTTGTGACAGTAGTTCAGCTATTTAACTCTCGAAGAATCCTGTTCTACATGGCCGTAGCAAGCACACAGATGTCAGATTTCATTTTCTTCGTGAGCTCACAATGGATGGAGTTGTCAGGCTAGTTCACTGTCATTCTCAAGAACAAGTTGCAAACATAATGACCAAGCCATTAAAGCTTGATCTGTTTGTTAAGCTTCGTAATCTATTGGGGGTACGTGCTGATCCAAATGTAAACTGAATAATCTGATATTCAGTTTAAGGGAGGATGTTGAAGTTTGTTAAGGTTTGAATCAGTCTTTAGTTCTATTAGCTGGTGATTCGAATAATCCCTATTTCCTAGGAATTAGATATTTGCTTCCTAGTTAATCTCCACGTTATTAGGTTTGTTAAACATGGACTAGTTTTCTCTAATTTCCTGTAAGGCCATAAATGGCCACATCAGTAGTTCAATAAATTAGCTTTTTCACTCTTTCAACATTCTAAAAAGCTAACAATTCCAAACTGAAAACTCAACATGAAAACCATTCAGCAAACAAGTTACCCAACACGAACAATTACCACACAGAAAAAGCTAATGTCTATGAAAAATAAAAAGATGCAGAAAAATTATACTCCTAAAGGCACAAACGTTTTATTTCTAGAATGCTGACAGTTAGAAGAAAGAATATAATAAAAAGTGAGCATGAAATTGGCATCCATGGACCTAATAACTAAACCAAGAAAAAAGCTAGTTTCATATCCCAGTCAACCCGTCGTCTAGTTTCATAGACAAAGAAGGAAATGGTAAAATATACTATTAGAGGAGGAAGTGCACTTAAATCTGGAGATGATGAATACGCAAACAGATCTACGCGTATAAGCCGTTAATACACTCCCGAATAGCAATCGATTGGATCAAACACACGATCAGTACAATCAAACTCAAATACATATTCGCATATATGATGTACATAAGCTGAAAAACAGACAGAGAGAACACTAACCGACATCGGGAGGAGTTTGGGGATGTTTTAAAGCTGCTTGCTTCTTCTATTTCTTCTTGTTTTCCGGGAAAAGAATGAGGGAGGGAGGGAGGGTGTTTTGAACAGAGATAACATTGAGTTGAGCAGGTGAGGTTTAAGGAAGTGCACCGTCATTCGTGGCACGTGCAGAGGGAGAGGGAAGATGTCTGATTTTTACGGTTAATAATTAAATGAGATTTTGACCGGCTGCACGTACAAGAATTTAATTTGGGCTTGGAGTCGGGTCGGGTTGACGGATCATGAAAAGGAAAACAAAACCCTCAAAACCCCCTGTTCCTTCGGTTCACTGCTGACTGCCACCACACGCCTCACCGAGAAACAACCGTTGCAGTTGAAAAACTCAGAATCGCCGGTGCTCCTCTGCCTACTCTAAGCGAAGTACTTCTCACCGGGCTTCCTTCCCAAAGTTCATTTGCAGTTTTGCACCTCTCAGGTGATTTCCCTTTTCCTTTTTTGGATTTTGGTGTGAAACAGAACTGCAAGACATTCCCTTTCTTATTTCGTTTGTCTATAAACAAATTCACTCCTTATAATGAATGTGCATAATCTACTGCACATTAAACATTCTTAAAATTGTTCGTGCGTTTTTCTTTACGGTGTTTGAAAATTGAAGTCCAAATACTAACGATTGAGAGAAATGTAAAACAGATATCAAGATTGGGTAATTTCTATTTGTTTATGTTTTTCATGGAATGAAAACGACGAGAAAATGGTTTCTAGTATAGATGACTATGCATTGAAATTGAAGAAGTTACGTAAATTTGAGACTTAAGTTTGATTGAAACTATATATTGGAAGTTGAAATCTTAACTTGAGTAACTATTGTACTATTTTAGTTGAATGCTAGCCATTTAAATTTATTTTCTTGTCATGTTTGGTTATTCTCCCCCATAATATTGAGACTAACAAATTTCCCTTGTTTCTAGACCTATGTACGTTTTTGGATTAGTAATGAACGCATACTTGACAGATAAATAGAATTGTTTAAATTGCAGATACAAATTTGTTGTTGGAACTAGAAATGGCTCTCAACACAATTCTCCGTAGGTCTGTCTCAACATTTGGCCCACTTGCAAATCAGCTTATTCAAGGTGGTTGCAGGAATTATGTTCCAGCTATCTTTGCCGCTTTGAACTATTCCGGTCTTTCGTACAAACCTGGTTATGTTGCTCCAGTTATACGCTATTATTCTACAGCTACTGAAACTAAAAAGCCAAGTTCCACTGAGACACTGCTACAAGTTATTGAATCAGAGATTAAGGTGGCGCAGGAAAGTGATGATCATGATAAGGTCAGCAATTTTTCCTTTCTTGGTTTTTCTGCTCTTTATAAATAGGCCATTTTGGTTGTTTGCTGTGACATAAGTGAAAGTTTAAATATCGAAGTATCTATAGTTTTGGTAAATGGGCTCAAAGTCTTTGTCATCAGGCAGAATTATATAGTGGACTTATTTTCTGTTTTCATTGCTGAGAATCTTGCTGGAATAGGAACATCTGCTTATGGTTTTGTTTGGAGGGTGGGGGGGTGGAACGGTTAGGTTATACTGACTTGTGTTTCGTTACTGAGAATCTTGCTGGAATATGAATGTTATGTTTTGGAGGGAATGAAAAGTGAGGTTATATGAACTAGAGTTTTGAATTTTCGTAACTTGGGATATATCCTTCACCTGCTTTTTTTCAATTATTATATGATTACGGATCATTTCCAGATACCTTTGTGGTCAAGTTTCATGTAGTTGCAAATCTCATTTCTTGTTTTTGTACATCAGCAGGTAGTCATTGTTTTATCTTGATGGCAACATGCTATCTCTTGAATGTAACTTGGGATATGATCACTGAGAATTCATAGGGAATTCTATTTATGCAATGTTTATCAATTTCGGTGTGTTCAATTCAATAGGTTGAAGAGATTCCAACCAGCTTCCCTTTCAAGGTTGAGGACCATGCTGGACAGCAGACTGTTACCTTGACAAGAGAATATGATGGTGAATCTATAAAGGTTGAAGTTCATATGCCCGATATTGTTTCTGGAGAAGATAATGATATTCGGTACGACGAAGATGATATTGAGAAGCCAACTCAATCACACATACCCTTGCTTGTTACTGTATCGAAGAAGAGTGGAATTTCTCTGGAGTTTGGTTGTATTGCCTACGCTGATGAAATTGTAATAGACAGCTTGTCAGTCAAGAAAACGGAAACTTCAGAAGAAGACATTCCGTACGAGGGTCCTAACTGGAAGTAAGACTGCTGCCCATGTATTTTTCTGATAATTATCTCAGTGGTTTGGTCTAGGTTATTTAACAAGAATGTTCCCATTTTGTCTTTTTACAGTGATTTGGACGAGAACTTGAGGAAGGGCTTCCACAAATATCTGGAGATTAGAGGAATAAAGCCCAGCACAACCAATTTCTTACACGAGTACATGATTAACAAAGATAGCAGGGAGTATGTGGGGTGGCTGAAGGATCTTAAGAAGTTCATTGAAGAGTGAAGCATTGGTAAAGAGTTAGTTGATGCATGCGTCGTCTTTCCTTCAAAGTTTGACCCAAAAAGATTAGTATATTCCGCCCCGATGTCTATGAGAACTTTGGTGTAGTATGTGGCACTTTTTGGCTTTGGCCAAGTGGACGACTATTTTATCGTTTATTTGTACTTATTTAATGCCAAAAGTTGAGTGTAAAAGGATTTTATAAATTTAAAGAATTTGAAATAATTAAAATTTTGAAGTTTAATTAAAAATGACTATATTAAATAAAAATTAGTTAGTTTATTTTAATTTATAAAAATTAATTAATTCACAAAATTAATCTAGTTTTAATAATAAGAATTATTAAAATATTTATTATATTCAATTATGGATCACAAGTATTGTCGATTTAAATTGAATTAGAATCAATCCAACTTAGATTAAATTGATTAGAGTAAAGTAATATTAATATTATTAAAATAGAGCCTAATCTGAGTCATTGCGATTCATGTTTTCAAAACATCGTATTACACTTACTTTGTAGTTTAGGGATTATATCGAACTATGTTAATGATGTACCAACAATGCCATTGATTTGCTAACAATCAAAATAACCCAATCTCATCTGCTTAATCATATCCATGTCTTTTTTTTTTATAATCAGGTGTCTTAAAAGGATCTCAATTATGAGAAGACATTTTTAAGCTATCTACACCCATATTAATTCTCGCTCAAACTAGATAGGTCCCTTGTGAGTGTTAAGGTTCTGACCTCAAATTTTAAACGGTGATATATATGAGAGAGGGTCGAATCTACGACCTCACTTAAACCAGAACAACTTCTTACCAATTTACCTGTCAGGACAAGGAAGTAAATGAGAACCACCACCACCCAACCAATCTGACCTTCCCACGTGTCAACTTCTTTTCGCCGGCACAGGAATTGTTGTTAATTTCCAAGAAGAGCCCTCGGCACATAATTCTTTCATCATATTTACCTCATTTTCTCTTTGACAACTTCTAAGAAAGAAAGAAAGAAAGAATCAAAACACACGGCGTGTTCTAAGCTTTTCTCTGCCTTTAAGGGTACCTTCCCTGTTCCTGTATCGGTTAATTCCCCTCCCTTCCCCGACACCCAAACACCCACACACCTACTTTCTGGTTGTCTTTCTCAAGAAAGTAGATTAAGTTTTTCCTTTTCTCTCGAGGGTGGGGAATTGAATTGAATTGAATTGATTTTAATTCAAAGAAAAAAAAGGAAAAATGAGCTTTCAAGATCTGGAGGCAGGCCGGCCGTTGAGGGCATCGAGGATCAACGGTAAACAAGACGCGACTCAGGCGGTGGCTTCTGGAATCTTCCAGATCAACACCGCCGTTTCCACCTTCCAGCGTCTCGTCAACACCCTCGGCACCCCAAAAGACACCCCCGACCTTCGCGAGAAACTGTCTGTCGCCTTCTCTAACTTTGTTGTTTTGTGAATTTCTCTATTAGTTTTAATTAATTTCTTTAATCAATTTCATTAGGGTTTTATGATTGTTACTTATTGCATGACAGGCACAAGACGAGACTGCATATCGGGCAGTTGGTGAAAGATACTTCGGCAAGATTAAAGCAAGCTAGTGAAACTGATCACAATGCGGGAGTCAGTGTATGTATTGCTGATTTTCGTCATTTTTTTCTTCTTTAGATTGGATTTTAATATTGCTTGGTCGCTCGATTTTTGTTGTTGTTACAATTCCAGCAAAGCAAAAAGATTGCTGATGCTAAACTTGCAAAAGATTTTCAAGCAGTTTTGAAAGAATTTCAGAAAGCTCAGCGACTTGCTGCCGAGAAGGAAACTGCATACACTCCATTTGTTCCCCAGACAGTACTACCTTCCAGGTCAATTGTCTTAGGAAGCACTGAATTATGAGTTCATTTCCCTATTATTGGATGTTGGAGCTTTTGTGAAAAGAAATTCAACTTGGAATGAATAGTTTTGTTTCAGTCACTGTTATCTCACTCAGTGTTGCATATTTTTATTTTATATTGTCTAAAGATTTTGGTTTTCTTGGTTTGCAGCTATACAGAAAGTGAGATAGATGTAAGTCGAGATAAGACTCCGGAACAGCAAGCACTTCTTGTAGAGTCAAGAAGGTAAAATGGTGCTCATCTACATACTAAGTATAATCCACTGCTAAAAAAACATTGATTTTGTGTTTTTATGTTAATCACACAAGTATATGTGGAAGTAACCTTGTTGAAAAGTGCTAGGAATAGTTTGAAGCTAAAAATTACTTGCCTCTTGTTATTGATCCAAAATTCTGTTAATTCCTCGAAGGGCTACCTTTCTAGAGATTTCCAGTAGTGGCAGCAAGGTGTGGTTGTATGAATGTCAGTATGATTAGTAAATCGCATTTGCATTTTGGACGTTTAGGTTACAGTGATGGGTTTGTATATCCATTCTTTTATCGAATATGGTTTGTTTAACTTTTGAAATCATATCTTATTACCTGTGTTCTAGCTTACGTGTTGAGTGGAAAGTGCTTGTAGTTTGTCTGATGTCTAACAAATATGAGTTTATGTACTCCTATTCATCTCTTGAATGAATCAAATAACTTTGTTGCAGACAGGAGGTCGTTCTGCTGGAGAACGAGATTGCCTTCAATGAGGCCATCATTGAAGAAAGGGATCACGGAATACAAGAAATTCAGCAGCAGATTGGGGAAGTGAATGAGATATTTAAAGATCTTGCTGTCCTTGTACATGAGCAAGGAGCTATGATTGGTAATTCCATCTTTTCTTTTTTGGTGGAACTGTTTTCCACTGCATTCGGGACATTTTGGAATTGTGACTTATCTATTCTGTTTTTTATTGGAATGTAGCTATTCATATCAAAATTCCACTTTTTTGGTTGATCGTAGAATTATGGCTCTGAATAACTTATTTTCATTAGATTACTCAATATTGCACTATAGCTTTAATCACTAAAACGTTGACTTTATTTCAATCAGAAATATAAGTTAATTTAATTACTTCAGTATTGTGGGTAATTGATTTCATTGTCAACACTTATCATGCCAAATATGTTGCAGATGATATTGGCACCCATATTGAGAATGCACAGGCTGCAACTGCGCAGGGTAAAACGCAACTCGTGAAAGCGTCAAAGACGCAAAGATCAAACTCATCTTTGGTAGGGGATTTCATTTCTTCATTTATTTCCTTCTTTAAATTCTTTTAGCGAGGTTTAGACCTATCTTTTAAGTTTCATGTTATCAGATGAACATCAGAAGCCCAAGGTCCATAGCTTTCTTATGTTCCAAGTTAAGTTATGCAGGTTTTCAGATTTCAGTGTTGTGGTACCACCTCTGCAAAAATGACTAGTAGTGTTGATAAGAGAAATATGATGTTTTATATTTACAAGTTTAAATCTCTTGAGTATTTTGGATTTAAAATTTTGCGACTTATCCTGTGTGTTTTTGTGCAGACTTGCTTGCTTCTGGTTATCTTCGGAATTGTACTTCTCATCGTGATCATAGTTCTTGCAGCCTAATCTTAAGGTGTCTTGATTTCCTCATTGAGCAATTTGAGGAGCTGCTTGGCAGCAGCATAGTTTGTCTTTTTGCTAATTTCGTGGGTGATGTTCTTTTACGGTACTTGATGACTGACTAGAGTGTCTCACTACTGGTCAGAGGTGGTGTATAGTTAATGGTATGGTAGTATTCAGTTGTTTCATGTGGGTGGGGAATGTTTATCTTTTTCTCTTTTGGGTATTCAGGTGTGCTGGGCATTTTGAAGGAGTGTTCTTTGTGTAATTGTTTTCATCAAAATTTTAAATGTGATGAATAAAATGTCAAATTCTTTGGTCGATACAGCTCCTCAGTGTCATCAGTAATGTTAAGACTTGTTTTCCTGTTTTTCACATAATCCGTATCCGCCTGTATGTCTAATAAGAAGCAATGTTTGTATTAACCTTTTGAGTTCGCAAAAGCCTTGGTAAGTTGTGCTGATAATACCTGGGGAACATATATTTAAGACGCTTATTTCATTTCTAAGTTTTACAAAAAGAAAATGAGAGCCAAGACTTGCCCTTAAGGAAAACGCGCCCCAGAACTACATTGACTTGGCCATGCCAAGCTCAGCAAAACAATGACAGTCAGCCTAATTAAAGAGCACTTGCGTACGAAAAAGTGTATTTGGTAAGACAGATCGTGTAAAGATTGTGTGCAGCTGAACTATGATTGTTTTGAAGTTTCGGACATTGTGGTATCCGAATGGCATATTGATGCCAAGACAATAAGAAGAGTACACATGAAAGCTGTCAAAAATGTAACGGCAGACACAATTCTATCATGTTCTCTCCTACCAGAGGGTACTCTCCACATAACTTGGCTGGTTTCCAATTCATCTTGGCCGTAGGTTGGCATAAATAAGCACCTTTGGTTGTCTGAGCTCCTTCCAATGTTGCAGTCCATGAATACAGCAGGTACACCGAATTGCACTATTGAATAGCCACTTTCATCCAGGGGCTGCCATTAAAAGAAGTTCCATTAGTATTGCATTTGTGAACATTTCCTTGCCACGTCTTTATTGATTTTCTTGTCATTTAATATGTGCTAAATCTCCCTTACATGCCATCATCTCCTATTTACTTACTGGATATCGTGCATGTAATGGAAGGTCTATGCTAATCTCTATCTCATTCTTGTTTCCGGAAAAGATATTCGACCCGACACTCATGTGGATCTCAACAACAGATTGATTGGATCGAACA
Source organism: Erythroxylum havanense (assembly GCA_024752395.1). Lineage (NCBI taxonomy): Eukaryota > Viridiplantae > Streptophyta > Magnoliopsida > Malpighiales > Erythroxylaceae > Erythroxylum > Erythroxylum havanense. The sequence goes on from JANTNU010000001.1 coordinate 15,175,460, forward strand.
GAAGGCAATTCCAGATTTGTATCTCCAAAAACGGCTGCTTCTATAAAGACTGCAATAAATGGATTAAAAGAATAACAAGAAAAAGTTTGATGTCACAAATTTTCGATTTTGCTAACACGAATTAAGTGCATTCCTACAAAAATAATTGCAGTACCTCTTCGTTGCAGAAGGTGTTGTAGCTCAAATGGGTCAGCAAAGACTCCAGAAGGCAGTCTCTCAATCACTATAACCTTGCAAGAGTGACTAGGCAGTTGAGATGAGGGCATTGGCCGAAATTGGAATTTGAAAGTGGTAGAAATCACACGATGAGAACCTTCACCAGTCAAAATGCGTTGAGGAATGGATTTCCTCAAAAGAAGTGCATCATATGGCAACAGCTTGCATGAGTCCATATGAAGTTCCTTCGCTATGAAATCTTGGAAACTTGATTCAAGCAAGGTTTCATATTTTTGGAAATAATGCTCCATAATGTGTTTTTCGAAACTTAAATGATTCATATCCATGTTGTCGGCATCTAAATTTGATTTGTTCCTCGCAATCTGAAGAAGGTAATATGCATATGAGGCCAAACAGCAGCTACTTCATGCAACAATGCACAATTGTAAGATAGAATCAACATTCTCAGCCCCAAAATTTAAGGGAAAAATCTAACATGGACTCAAGACGACACATATTTTCTTCAAAAGGCTCCCAGAAATTATGAGTATTGATATGTTTGAATGTTACGAGGATGCATCATGTTGGTAGTACTATTACTGTTTTAACTAATAGCTTTTACAATCAAAATCATACAACTATTTCTTTATAATTTATGAATTCGTTTCTTTGAATTTTTTTACATGTTCCAAAGGCTGTAAGATTCACTTGGCTGGAAAAAGATATAGTTCATTAAGTAGCCAAACAAACAAGCACATACTATGGTTCACTGAATGCAGCAATATCAGCTTAAAGTAGATCACTAAGATTCTCAGGTCAAGCTCAGTATAAATTATCATAATGCTTCCAGATAAAGACCAAGGGAGAGAGAGTCAGAAATAGGGACATGTCAAAATTGGGACTGAAGGACCAATGTGCTCGAACATGGAAGTTTGAAAAGAAGATGCGTAGTTTTATTTATTGATGATGTTTAACGTAACCCAAATAGCAACCAAATAACAAAAGGAGTTTTCCCAAATAGGTCAACTAAGCAACATAAGCTGACTTCCATGAAGATGAAAAGGAGCTAAAAATAGTCTAAGGAGCACCAACCTTACTCGCAGAAGAAACTTGTGCGTGGCAGCCAAGCCATAGAAAGCATGTCAACAAAATCCACACTTTCTGACAAATTTTAGGTTGAACAAGCTGCAGATTTTCCATACAGAAACTGAATAAGGGAGTAGCAAGAAACATCCAGTCAAATCTCTTATTACAGGGATGCCAGTGGTAATGTCTCTTTATAACGATTTGGTCCCAAATATAAGAAAATAAAGAAATAAGATCCATGTAGCTGCAACCAATTTGAACTAAATGCAAAGTTAAGTTGAGTTAAACTTCACATTGCCTGAACTTCATGGCAGAGTTCGTATGCAAGCAAGACATGAATTACTGACAACATTTCATTCCTAGGCCAATAACATTACCATGAAAAGAATTGAAAAATGTGTTGAAAAGGTGAAATTTTATAATCTGATACTGCTAAAACATTTCCTCAGATAAAAGTTCTCCACTTAGGCATCGCCTGTTTAATTTTTTTAGAAAAGTCTCAATATGATGAGACTTTCAGTAACCAAACTGCCACTCAGCTATCGAGACACCTCCCTTCAACTGCTAAGGTTAAATCCTTTATTAGGGAGGGGCAATGGATAGAGTTCCCAAGGGAACTTCAATCCCTAAAACCCAACTATTGAGCACTAAAAGTTGTGGAGAATGGCTGACTCGGAGAGATGTCAAAGTGGAATGGTATGATGTGGTTTGGCACAGAGAGCTATTGCCTAGCTCCTCCTTCATTCTATGGCTCACTACCCTAAAAAAGTTAAGTACAAAGGATTGACTCTCTTTCTTGAATTCAACTGAGGATTGTGTGCTGTGTAATTTAGGACGAGAAAACAGGGACCATTTGTTCTTTGAGTGTCATTTCTCTAGGGATATTTGGTCTAGGATCAGACACAAATGTCTTTGGTTCTTAAGCACACATCAATACGCAGGGATTCTACAACGGTTTACCAGTTTAAAGACAATTTCACATCCTAATACAATTATCTGCCTAATTTCCTTTGCGACTTGCATTAAGGAAATATGGGCTGAAATGAACCTTCGCAGGTTCCAGGATATCAGTAGAAGTCAACAACAGATTTTTATACTAACGTCAGAGAGCAAATAATATCCTCGAGATCTATCAAGGAATGCTCATCTCAACTAGCTATCTTATGGAGATTATAGTGAAGTATGATCAAGGAGAAAGTATCATATGGGAGACTTACCGGAAG
>JANTNU010000001.1:15201107-15222579 GCA_024752395.1 Erythroxylum havanense
ATCTGTTTTAACCTCACCTTCACAAAAAGACTTACTTGAGCGTCGGAGGGGCAAATCGGGACCTCACCCCCGACGTGTCTTCCTTTGTTTTGCAGGAGACTTTTTCGTTAGAATCACTTCAGCGAACATCGAAATCATGGATCAGAATGACAACAATCAGTTCAGCCAGAATCCGGCAGAACCAGGAGTCAAATAAGCTAACCAATAAATTATTTACTAAACACACCAATAATTTTTTAAGATGGTCAAAAAAATTAACTTTTAATTAATAAATTAAAAAATAGCTAATAAGCTTTTTGTTTTTCACCTCCCTTATTTCGCTGTCCTAGTCCTTAAAAAAAAGGAAATGGGAAAAACAAAAGATAAAATGTAGAGAAACGTTTTCCTTTAAATCTTCGACCATCAGAAATTGGTCCCCGATCAGAACCAGACATGTACTCTCGATTTTAATACGTATAGAGTCAAATTTACAACTTTTCTTATTTTAATATCACACTTACTGCACTAACTCAAGTATTATTTAAAATATTTTTAATTCTCAACTCATTAATAAGAAAACAACAAGAATGCCTCACTCTCCTACCTAATGCATAAAATGTATAAAGGATTTTTTAATAATATAAACATTCTAATCAAAATTAGGAAATTACTATACATTGTCTAAAAAAAATTATGTAAATCATCAGGAGATTCTTTAATAATAATGAAAAGGGCAATTTTACTAACACATGTACAAGAAAAAAGTTACAAACTCGAATTACAGCAATATTTTTATCAAATAAATAGAAAAAGTTAGGTATAATTGAATTGATTTCTTCGATCTTACAAAATGAGGAGCTACTGTAATAAATGTTGTAAAATAAAATTGAACATTCGGCTGCCCATGTTTATCGTCACTTTTCGAATTTTGTTAAAATATTGGATAATCTTTTGAAAAGAAAGGGATAAAATTGTAAAATCACTTGTGGGACCCCACGCAATAAACAATGAACGGCTCTGATCCATAGGACGGACTTTGACTTTTCTTCTCGTTCTAGTTTTCAGCCCTTATGGCCCAACCCTACCCCCCATCCTATTTGACTCACAGTACGCCGACCCAACCCACACGCTCTCCAACCTCACCCTAAAAGATTTACCACGGGCAATACGACCGTGCAGAGACATCAAAACGTGTTCAACACCAATTAATGGGCACGTTTAGGAATTAGAATGGCATCGGCGCGTGACTGTATTAAAGAAAAGAAAAGGGTTTGACTTGGGGCTTTGCTCTTAGCTTTGGGAAACGCACGAAGAGCCATTAAGAAAATACCACGTGTCTAAGAAAAACAGTAAATGCAGTAATTGGTATCTCATCCGTTTCCTTCAAAAACCCTAAAAATTATCCAGAAATACCCATATTGTCCCTATCCGGTGAAACCACATTAAATTTTCCTATTTATGACAAAGAGAGATAGGGGATAGAGATTATAGAGAGAGAAAAGGAGAGTGAGTAGAAGAGAGACTTGTTTCTCTTTCAACTCTTAGAATTCTCAGCCCTCCAAAAGAATTAATCAGCAGAAGTGCTTTATGTATTGCTGCTTCTGGTATAGTATTCACCATCTCAGCTTTGCAATCACTTATTAAATTTCACTGTAGGTCGCCATCTTCTTCTTTTTAACTCTAAAAGATGGTCATGGATTCTCAGTTGATTTTATTACTTGTTTCTTTCCCTTAATTGAAGGCCATTTTCTTGTTTAGTGTTCAGAAAATCTTGCAATCTTTAGCAAGATTTTGTCCTTAGCTAACAGGGACTTTTCTTTCTTAAGTTAAAAGGAAAATATCTTCGATGATTGCATTGTGTTTCCACTTTAAGAGAATGTCTCACAGCTTTCTTCTCCTTCGTCCTCGTTCCTTTTTTTTTTTTGCGGTTTTCCTCCTTGTCTCTGTGCTATTATTGAACTGCATGCGTTGTTTTGATAGTTCTTTTGTGTTTTGTGAGTATCTGTTGAGTCATGTCATAGGTTCAGTTCTCTTTGTCTCTTGGTACTACATATACTTTCTTTTGTTTTTGTTTTTTTCCCGTTGAGATTATGTTCTGTTGATTGCAGAAACAAAGTGAACTTCGACGTGAAGGATAGTCAACCGTAGAGATAAATTATTAAGCTCGGAACTCGAAACCGAACTAGGTCTTTGCCTTTCAAGACATTATGTATGGAGATTGCCAAGTTATGTCAAGTATGGGTGGCAACGTTGTTTCTTCAGAATCCATCTTTTCGTCGCAGATCGGGAACCCTAATTTCAACTTCATGTCAAACCTACCCTTCCATCCTTTTTCTCCTATGATTCCAGTAAGATCAAGTTCTCTGTGACATGCTTTGTTTTCCATCAGGAAGGTTTTTCTTAACTTTCTCGAGAGATTAATAGAGAATTTCGTGGGAATGTTGGTGGTTTTGGTGTAGAAAGAAGAAAGTGGGCTAATGATGCGAGGTAAGGAGGAGATTGAGAGTGGGTCCGGTAGCGAGCAAGTTGAAGACAAGTCTGGCAACGAGCAAGAGAGCGGGGAGCAACCTCCAAAGAAGAAACGTTATCACAGACACACTCAACATCAGATCCAAGAAATGGAAGCGTAATTCTCTTTCTCCCATTTTCTCTCTCGCTGCACATCTAGAAAATATTTTATTTGTACTTGGATTTTCTGGTTTTAGTTGAATGTAAACAATTTGAGCAAGCATACTGAACATTCGACAAGCCCTCCCCTGAAAATTTCAAGTAGATGCAATTTACAGAACCCACAATTCTTAGAGGCACTACATAAACTCTATGTGTGTTTATGGTAATCTTTTCTCCTTCTCAATCGATCTTCTCTGGATGATCGTGCTAAGTTTTTCTTTCAATGTCTGAAATCATAAAGCTTGTTTTGCAGCTTGTTTAAGGAATGCCCACACCCAGATGATAAGCAAAGGATGAGACTTAGCCAAGAACTGGGTCTTAAACCACGCCAAGTCAAGTTTTGGTTCCAAAACCGTCGTACCCAAATGAAGGTAACTACATTATAGCCTTTCATTTTCTTGGCAACCCTAGAATGTCCCAACTATAAATGAAGTCGTTGAACTTACTTATGGTGAACACGGTTCCCGAGAGAGCGCGTCCATTTCATGGCGAAACAGCGTTTTTACTAAGCCATCATCACTTCTTTGTAACAAAAGAATCGCATTTATACCTTTGGGTCACTGGCTTCTTTACCTTACAGTGGGTATCTTTAATGGCCTGCTTGGTAGAAATTATTAAGCCCTCACCTGCTTCCCGAATAGTGAAGGTTTAATGTCATGTCACATGTACAAATTAGGTTAGCGTGCAAAACTGGTAATTAGGGTTAGGGTTCTTTTTTGTTATTTTCTTGAGGCCAGTAATAAGCTATAGGTAATAGGATGACAATGCCCAGTCTGCAACATTAATTCATCTTCTCTCTCCTTTGAAATCAATAGGCGCAACAAGACCGATCAGATAATGTCATACTTAGAGCAGAGAATGAGTCCCTGAAGAATGACAACTATCGGTTACAAGCAGAGTTACGGAATCTTGTTTGCCCTAGTTGCGGAGGACCAGCAATACTAGGTGGAATTTCCTTTGAGGAGCTTCGAATCGAAAATGCACGTCTGAGAGAGGAGGTACATTATATCAACGTTGAAATACTGTTTTGATTGAAAAACTGTTATAGATTATCGAGCAAAAAGTGTTTGAATGGATAGTTAATCAATGTTTTCCTCTATTTACAATCTTAAACAGTTAGAGCGTGTCTGTTGTATGGCTTCACGATATAGTGGGCGGCCAATCCAAGCAATGACTATGGCTCCCCCTATTGTCTCCACTTCCTTGGACTTGGATATGAATATATACTCAAGGCAATTCCCAGAGCCAGTGGGTTCTTGCACAGATATGATGCCCCTGCCAATGCTGCCGGAAACTTCTTCCTTTCCAGAGGTCGGACTTATGTTAATGGAAGAAGAAAAAAGCATCGCAATGGAGCTAGCAATTCCTTCCATAGACGAACTTATGAAGATGAGCCGAGCAACACAGCCCCTTTGGATCAGAAACAGTGGAACGTCCAAGGAAGTGCTTAATCATGAAGAATATGCAAGGATGTTTCCCTGGCCTTTGAATCACAAGCCGCATTCAAGTGAGTTGAGGACCGAAGCCTCTCGTGACAGTGCCGTGGTTATAATGAATAGCATCACCTTAGTTGACGCGTTCCTTGATGCTGTGAGTCAAAATTATTTCATTTTTTTACTTCCATATGAGTTGAAGCTAGGTTTTTCGGCTAATGTCCTTTGAACGTTTACCTACTCAGAACAAATGGGCGGAACTGTTTCCTTCCATCGTCGCGAGGGCAAAAACTGTTCAAACTATATCACCTGGTGTCTCGGGTGCAAGTGGCTCTCTTCACCTGGTAGAGATGCATTTGATGATCCAATTTTTTTATTTGTAGTTGGACAAATTAGATATTTTAAGATATTTATTTGCTATTTTTAACAGATGTATGCAGAACTACAAGTTCTTTCTCCACTGGTGCCTACTAGAGAGGCTTATTTCCTCCGTTTTTGCCAACAAAATGCGGAGGAGGGAACTTGGGCAGTTGTTGATTTTCCCATTGATAGCTTCCATGACACCGATATTCAACATTCTTTTCCTCTGTACAGGAGGCGACCTTCTGGTTGTGTCATACAAGATATGCCCAATGGGTACTCGAGGGTCTGTGCTGTTTTACTAATTCTACATACTTGCAGCTTCATAGATGAAACTCATATGTATTTGGTTCTCTGACATTGATGAACTTATCCATATAGGTAACATGGGTAGAACATGCAGAGGTTGAGGAGAAGCCAGTCCACCAGATATTTAGTGACTTGGTGTATAGTGGGATGGCGTTTGGAGCACACCGGTGGTTAGCTGTGTTGCAGCGACAATGTGAGAGGGTTGCTAGTCTCATGGCCAGAAATATTGCTGATTTAGGAGGTTCTCATCTAATTCCATCTTTCTTATAAATTTCTCTTTGTATGATTGAAGATCATTGCATTTCAATTAATAGTGTTTGTTTAAATTATCGTGGCTTTTGCAGTTATACCCTCTCCGGAAGCACGTAAGAACGTGATGAGACTGGCGCAGAGAATGATCAGAATATTTTGCTCCAACATAAGTGCTTCCAATGGCCAGTCATGGACTGCTTTGTCAGATTCATCCCATGACACTGTTAGAATTACAACAAGAAAAATCACAGAGCCCGGGCAGCCAAATGGGGTCATTCTTTGTGCTGTATCCACCACTTGGCTCCCCTATCCTCACTACCAAGTCTTCGATCTCTTGAGGGATGAACACCGCAGATCTCAGGTTTTGTTTTCATTCCAGGAATTTCGACAGCAATTGCTTTTTTAAAATCTTAATCGCTACTAACTTGTTATATTTTTGGCAGTTGGATGTTCTTTCCAATGGGAATGCATTGCATGAAGTCGCCCACATTGCCAATGGCTCTCATCCAGGGAACTGCATTTCTCTTCTTCGCATCAATGTAAACCACTACTAACATTATTTAGGGTTCAAATTTCAATAATCATATAGAGCTAACGTTACATGAAAGATTTGCTTTCTTTAATGTAGGTTGCCAGCAACTCATCCCAGCACATAGAGCTAATGCTACAAGAGAGTTGCACTGACCAGTCTGGTAGCTTAGTAGTGTATACAACCATTGACGTGAATTCAATCCAGCTAGCCATGAGCGGTGAGGATCCATCATGCATTCCGTTGCTTCCCCTAGGGTTTGTCATAGTCCCAGTTGAAATGGGCACAAGTAGCAGTACTACTACTGCTACGCTAAATGAAGGCAACTCGGTGCCAGCTTCAGCTTCTCAAGATGGAAATGGACATCACAGCTCAGGCTGTCTACTCACTATGGGGCTCCAAGTCCTTGCCAGCACAATCCCATCTGCAAAACTCAATCTCTCTACTGTCACTGCAATAAATAACCACCTATGCAGCACAGTACATCAAATTAATGCTGCTCTTAGCACAGCCGCAGCGGCAACTACCACCACCACCGCCACCCCTAACACAGCCAGCAGCTGTCCAGATAACGGTTCCGCACTCGTAGTAGGCTCCTCCGCTGAACCTAGTACTGCTCACAAACATTAGTTGAGTTCAACAACATACTCCGGTTGTTAATTACCCAAAGTCTCCCCATCTCAAGGAGGTTAACGAATTTGGAATGCAGGGTTTTCAAGCTAGGGTAAAGGCATGGTTTGTTATGAAGAGTAGGGAGATTTTAGGTAATTACAGTAGGAAAGTGAAAATAGTAGTATGGGTTGTGTACTAAGTAGGTAAATAAAGGACTATAATGTAGCGGTCTGTTGGGTAAGTTAGTAGGCTTGTGGGAAACTGAGAAGGATATGTGTGTAGAATTAATGGTGGCATGCATGCATGCATGGAGTAGTTAAGTTTAAGTGAATGTCGAGTCCCAAACCAAACTCCGATAAAAACAAAAACAAAAAGTAAGTATTTGGGAGGTTGTGAAGATAAATAGGGGAAGTCAAGAGCGCACCAACCTATGAACCTTGCTTTGTGGTAAGGCCCTTCTTGGATAGATGATGAGTAATGGGGACTCACCAGTCAGCAAGGGTGGTGGTTCGGGTATTGACTTCTGCTTGTCTACCTTTTCTTTTGTTTTTTTGCTGCTTTGAATTTAATGCTACTCGTGAATCGTGTGCTTACTTTTTCTTGTTTATTTATGTCATCTTTTAAATTCAACTTCTCCTACTCTTTTTTTTATTTTTTCCCCATTTTTTCTATACATGTTGAAAGTCTAGGGCACTCCTGAGAATCCCATGGTAATTAATAATTATAAACAAATTTTCAGTTTCCATAATTTCCCATTTACCAAAAATAGAACAGTTAAGGTACCAAATTTAATTATAATTAGTTACAAACTTGTTAACAAATGAATCGATTGCTTTAATATTTATCAGACTTTGAGAAAGATACCTTAAAATACTACAAACATCATAATGCTTAGGAAAAATATGTTAAGCGTGGAAATGCTGGAGGCTATATCGATGTATTACAACAAAGTAGACATTTAGTTACGTTCTTTTGGGCGACATTTGCAAAATTGCCAACAAAAGTTATCATATTTCAACGATTTTCCAAATCGTCATTAAAACTAAACTTTTAGCAACTAAGTAAAAAAGTATCACAAAAGGAACAATATTTCGTGAGGAATGATAAATTTTTTTCCCAAATGGTGAACATTTAGATTGAAAATCGTCACAAAATGATCTACAATGGATGACAATTTCAGAAACTCATCGCGAAATGAACTTTTGGTGACGTTTTTTAGAAATCGTCACCATAATTTGTTAAACATAATTTGGTGACCAATGTTTAAAATTGTCACCAAAGGGTTCACGATTGACAACGATTATATAAAATCATCACTAAAAAGACATTTAGTTTTTTTGCTACGTTTTGGACATTGTCACTAAAAGTAATCATTTGGTGAGGATATTTAGAAGCATCATCAAAAGATCAACATTTGGTGACAAAAATCGTCACTAAATGGTTCATATTCGGTGATGATTTCTAGAAATCGTCACTAAATGGTCCACATTTAGTGACGATTTCTAGAAAGGTTCTACAGTAATTTGCAATACATTTGGTGACCATTTGTCTAAGTCATCATCAAAAGGTTGACATTGTTCAAATTGTTAAACTAACATTTTTATAATCTATCATAGTTAAGATATGTTTTATTGGAAATTTGTTTTGAATGTTTACAACGTATTGTTAAAAAACACATACAACATAATTTTAAGTGTTAAACAGTAGTATTAATTAATCATTAGCATTTACTAACATAGCAAAAATTAGTTATAAAAATTTAAATTATTGTATCAATATAATAATATGATGTATGAAGCAGTATGAACTTTGAATTAGAAGTTTAACAACTTATACGATCATAGAACAAGAATAATAATAGTCCACACTCAATAGTACATATCTTGACCTCTAATTAGTAGAGAGACTGTTTGACAAATTCTTACAGATACAACTATAAATTAACTTTAAAGCTGAGTCCAGTTGATTGCATCGATAAATGATAATGATTTTTTTTTTGGATTCCAAATGACATGAGAGTCGGTAAAGGTAAATGAATATCCGATGTCTAGATTCCCGAGAAAGGTCTTCGAAGGCATCAATTAAAACAGTGATAGTTCTTTCTTCAGGTGTAGAGTTTTTCACACCCTCTTGCAACAGAGTTTCCGTTATAGCTAAACTTATAGATGATATAGTGAATGAGTCGCCAGATTTAGTAGAGAAGACAAGTTCTCCAGATGAACTGCTAGTACGAAACGATTTACTAAAACACAATCAGTATAGAACTTAGATATTATCATATTAGTAAATCGTTAAACGAACCGAAATTAGAGTGACATGCATATGTGAATGACCAGATGAATCTATGGAATTGATGAAGTTTCGAAAACAACTAATTTTACTAATCCTTTATAGATTGTTGTGACATCGCTCCCGCCTTCATGGCCATACATGTCATCTTTGAGATTCAGAGAAGCTTAAAACAACATGTAGTATATACCATCAAATGTTAATATATATAATAACTTCATAAAAAGAAATGAGATGTACATAGTAAGGAAAGTGACATTGTTCAGATGATACTAAACACCTTGAAGTAGAAGATCGGTCATGAAAGACAAACAATGATTAGTGTATGAAGTGGATATTTTTTATGCATCATTTATTTTTTTAGTAGGGTCAATTTTGTCACATTCCTTCCAACAGAATGAATTAGGGTCATTCGGAACTAATCTCCATGTTGACATTCCTTGATTAATAAAGTTAAGGGGTATATTCTGCAAATGTCGATTTAGAATAAAATGATGATATGTTCAACTCCAATTTCGATGATAAGTGTAAGTAGTCCAATTTATCACTTATACATCTTCAATGTGCCTAATGATATGAAAGTTACCCTTACTAAAATTTCAGAAATTTATTGTGTAGTTTGTATCACGTGCAAAATTTATAATTTAAAGTAGAATAGATATTACTGACTATGTTCTTGATGTATAGAAATATAATATTATCCATATTTGGCTATATTACTATTAATATAAATGAATTAAAGTAAAATACTCTTGAAGGCCTTTCATCAAATAATTACGAAGCTTTGATGAGGGAAACGTTAAAAGTCGTTGGGAAGAAGCCAACCCATATATAAATAACAAAGACAGACAGTAAATCATGTTCAACACACAACCATAAATACAACCCATACCTCAAATGCATGATTAAGAACTCACAATAAACACCTTAAGATAATAGTTAAACTTAGCCTAACTTCGCTAATAAAAATAGAACAAAAGAATAATATCGATTTAGTTAATAATGGTTCTTCGACGGTGATGATCACAATCCAGAACCCAAACAGAAGAGAGAATTTTGAGAAATGCTAACAACTTGAACGAGAATGGAGCAACCTTTTATTGTGGTTGTCATTGAAAACCTAATACAAAACGACACAGTTTTCTTGTTTAGGTAAACGATGTTTTTTTTTGTTTATTGTAATTATTTGGAAGTAGTTTAATTAATTTGTTACGATCTATTGTATTTGGTCGACAAACATTATATGTAGCGACTAATACATGGTTCATCACCAAAGCCTGTGAGTTCATAAATAATTGTTTATAACGTTATATTCCTATTCCAAAGAAAAGATAATTTGAATTAAAAATCAAATTATCCAATTGAAAACTATTTCGAAATTAATTTGTTCACCCTTCAAATAAATTATAGTTGATTTACAATTTTTAGAAAATTATACTATTTAATTATATTGAATTTGAAAAACTAATTTTTAAAAATTTAACAAGACATTGTAATATAATTAGGAAATTATTTCTAACACATCTTTAGAAATTACTATTTTGTAACATAATAGTTTACTTTCTGATATTAAAAGAAAACTACTTTTCAAATTAAATAAAAACTTAAATAATTAAGAAAGTAATTTAGATACTTTATTTAAATGTTAAATTGTTAATTATTTAGAAAGTACAAAATTTGCTTAGGTTTTGGCGATGATGTGGATATTTGGTAGCAAATGGTCAACCATTTACAGTAAACTTAGAAGCTAGTCACTAAAACCGACATTCTACGACACACACGTTTTCTTCACAAAAACAGTTTTAGGCGACTATTTTAAAATTTGGTAGCAAATTATCTACCATTTGCAACTAAATGTGGTGGTTGGTTGTGAAAATGGTCTTTTATAACAAAACTGAATTTGTTGCAAATACCTGAGGGTATTTAATTTAAATGTATCTTTTTATACAATTAAAAAGCTTAATGGTAGATTAAGGGCTAAGGGGTCTATGTTGTCATGCTAGTGATGAATTTGGTATAAATAAAAGATACAAAATTTTGAAAATTTCTCAATTTTATTTTGTTTATCTACCAAATTAAAAATAAAGATTATTAATTTTTAAAAATGAAACAAATCAAGAACAATTGCATATATAAGTATTTGTAATAGGAATACCTCATACAAAGACCTAATCAATTAAGAAAATTAAGAATGTAAAGAAAATGCTTTAATTAGGGTATAGACTGAGATTGAACCAAAAAACTGAGTCCTTGTCAAATTTTCCACTTTTATCAAATTTTCACATGTTTTTTTAATTTGTTTTTATTTGTCTAGTTTCATTTTATTTTCTTAATGACAATGATTGTATAAGTGTAAAAATAAATTTAGTTAAAAAATGTCATTTATAAACATTGAACAGCATTGGCGACGCTCTTAGAATTTGGTATTCAAATGTTGAACATTTTGCAACGAATTGTGATATTGTCGCAAAATGGAAGGGCGTGTAAATGAATTAAGCAAAACGACATCACATTCATGTAAGGGGCAACGATTTTGAGAATTGGTCACCAAATCTTTAATAGACTATTAACATTTGGTGACTAATTGTGAATTTGTCACCAAATGTGTCGACCTGAAAAAAATTTAACTGAGACGATGTCATTTGTTGAACAAATTGCGAAATTAAATGAACATAAACCCCCACCCCCTAACCAAAAAAATCTCTCAGGCTTTCCTCTCTCCTTTGTTTGATTTTTTTCTCTTCTCCCTTCGTGTATCTTCTTTCATCTTATTCTCTTCATTTTCTCCTTCGTCATCCCCTTGCAATTATAGTCGAGGTAAGTAGTTTGTGCTTTTATGATCTCAGTTATTTTTTCTTATTTCATTGTTTCCTATATTAATGGTCAATTTTAGCTAGGGTGAGTTGTTGAGTTGTTTAATTTAAAATATTTTGACTGTTAAGGGTTGAATGGTTGTTTCAATGTGTTAATGTTGGTAAAGAGTAAGAAAAGACAGGATTTTTGTTGTTAGTTTGAATTTTGGTTGTCTGTAAACTATTCGATGAAAGTTTTCATACGATTTTAGTGTTTTATTTTGATAGGGAACAAGTAAGGTGGCGTTAAAGAATTTGGAACTACCATCCCCATTTTTATGCTATGTGATTATGGATTTTTGTATGATCTAAGAGGTTTGTATATCCAAGGCTTTTCTTTTGAGGGCGTATATCCAAGGCCTTATTGTTATTAGTTATTAAATTCTAGCTTATACACATTCAAGGGATCATCAGTAAGAGCATATTAGGAAGCTGGGGCATTTGTGTCATTTTAAAGGTTTAGGGCAAAGTTTGCCTTAATTAATGTCCTTTTTAATTATCATGAGTTTTTTCCTTTAAAGCTCATACAATTCATAACCTTTAGTACCAATCTTTATTCCCCTTTCTACTGCCTACTAAAATGATTGAATTCTACATAAGAAATTGAAGACTTTGAAGGGAGTTGACTTTTTTAAATTATAAATATGACTTTTCTATTTTGAACAAAAATTATAATGATAAAAGAATTAATATGATATAGATAAAAGAAGTTGTGATCTTAAAAATTGGTATCATGCATTGCAACTACTGTTATTATTATAACAAGGTGAGTAGGTTACGATTCGTCACTTGTGTTGACCAATTGATAATTGATCATTAATGCATGATTCAACATTACTCATCTTGATAACTTCCTTTCATACAAGGGAGGGGCATTTATATATTCCATTTTGCTACTGAGAGAAGACTACTCATGCGCGTGGAAGCATCATAGGGTTTCCAATCAAACTCGTGACTTTATTTAGAGTGAAGTCTTTACGCATTTCAATAAAAATAGATGTTATCCTTACTCACTTTTGACGTTGTTTTGAGCTACTTGTATACATTTCATACCATGAACAACGTTTCAATTTACATAGATGAATCACAATTAGGTTCATTATTATAATTTAATGTGATTTTCAATAAATGTAATTATGTGCATATTATGTATAAGTAGATGCTTTAAATATAATTTAGTGTGAAAGCATAGGTGCATTAGTTGTCTCATCTCCTTAAAGAAGATGATGTACTACTTAGCTTGCATTTTGAAATAGTTCCTTCTTTGTTTAAGTATATGAATGAAAGTAATATTCGTATTATAAGTCATTTATTTTGACATTTTAAATTCTTAGATAGTTTTTAGCTTTGGTATGTTTATTCTTTTTTCTTTGCTATATCTATTTTCTTATTGATATGTCATGACTAGCATATGTCATGACGCTTCAAAAGGAGAACCAGGCAGGCAGGCACTGAAGACTAAGTTACAATGTATGTAAGAGAAGTTAGATTGTAATGTAAAAGAAGTGAATACGCTTACAAAGATGGTTAAATAATTATTTGGCTCAAACTAGGGACGGATTCAGAAATTTTTTTGAGTGGGGGCAAAATTTTATTTTTAGTGGAGAAAATTTTATTTTTTTAGGGAACAAAACTTAAAATAATAAATTTTTATATAAATTTTTTTGGAGGCAGTGGACTTGCCCTCAATGTAAATCCGTCCATGGCTCAAACTATGTTAGTAGTAGTGATGACTAATAAGGAGTCTTAGTTTGTATATGACCTTTAATTTTTTTATAAAATGCATTCCATTTTAATGCTTATTTTATTTCAATTTTATTATTTTAAAAATATGTCACAAACAATAATTATAAAATGTAACTAATTTATATTTCAAAATGTCTTAAAATTGTAATAAATTAAATTAAATTTGTTTCTAACAATTATAATAAAATTTAAATTTAAAAATAAAATTTTGTCACTAAAAGGTATTAACTATCAAAACAAAATTATCACAAAATGTCATTACCTATGTTTATAAGAATTTCTCTAAAAATATTTACCTACAACAAGAAATTAGTAGTTAAAACTATCATGCTAAAAAAAAACAGAATCATCACTAAACAGTATTAGCTACCAAAACAAAATCATCACAAAATATTATTATCTACGTTTACAAGAATATCTCTAAAAACATTTACCAACAACAAACAATTAGTAGCTAAAACTATTATGCTAAAAAAATAATCATCAGTAAAAGTAATTACTTACGACTACGGTTTAGTAGATAAAAACTTTATCTACGAAACATATACGTCATAAAATAATATGTACGATGTTTTTCATTCTTGTTGGTTATATGTTTACTGACAAATATTGTGTATTTAAAACCTTTTTGTGACAATACCAAAAAAATGTTACAAATATTGTTTTGCTACCAGGATTCAATGACCTAGGATGACGATTGTTTTTCGTGGTAAATATTATTTTTTAATATTTAGCGATGTTTGGTTTCGTCCAATAAGCTTATCTGTTGTAGTGATGATTCGCATTCTAACTTTGTCCACTCCTTATTATTTGATAAACTCATAAAAGCCAATCGACTATAACGTTGCCAAATAAATCTCTTAAATAAAACAAGATCTTTCCAAAAGTATGATTAAGTGTGCATCCTCTCACTTCATTTATGAGAATGCTAGCTGTCTCCAGCCTTTAAGTTTCAGTCTCGAGCTGCTGCGTACTCGAAATATAAAAAAATGAACAAAGCCAAACTATTTCAAATAACAGCAAATAAATCTAAAGATATACTTTTGAAGATACCTTGTTAGATTTATAGAAATCCAATTTTTGCTCTGTTTGGACGTCAAGAAAGTGGAGAGAAAATTTGACAAAGCTTAGAAAAGAAGAGAAATATGTAAATGCGTCTCAATGAATGAAGAAGCTTTCAATTAATTTAATTAACTGAAGATGTTGCTATTTATATACAAAAGTAACATGTGTACAACTGAAGCAAAGTACATGGAATGGTTAGGGTTGTTGAAGAAGCACTATACTTTACAGGACTTTTGAAGGAAATGAGTATTGAAAAAGGTGAAGTGTAATAATCAAAGAATCAGCTTTATCATGCTAAAAACAAATGTGCAGATGTGGAAATTTACAAAATTAGGAAGTTGGCTCACACTCAAAAAATGGACACAAAGCTAATTACCATTAATAAGTTCAATTATTGCTTGAAATTGATCAAAGTCTCTATATATTAGATAAAGCTACTATCTCAACCTATTTGATGCATATTTGCTAAGGTAAAGATTGTTGTATATAGCTCATGTACACGGGTATATCTTGGAATGTTTAGCTAAACATGGTTGATGATCATATGCCAAGATGTGTTTCTCGCTTAAAAGGTGAAAAATATATAGCTTACTCATGTTCCTCGTAAGAAGAGTTATAGGAGTAGGTAACTTATGACATGACTTAGAATATAGATAAGTTTGCACTTTCTTCGTTACTTTCTTTTCATCATGATCTTCTTTTCAATACTTTTTCATACACTCTTAAGAATCAATTTACTTGTTGCTTTAGTATCATTCGGATGCCAACTATCTGCTAATGAAAAATTAGGAGGCAGGAACCGTTTCTTTAGATAGGATAATTATTATCTTGCCAACCATTAGATCGTAATGGACTAACCTCTCCTGCAGAAATTGGTTTTGGGGTTGGAGCAAAACTTATTCTTTTCGATTATATAGGGCATTTGTCGATTTCCGAAAAGCACTGGCGACATTATAGCAAAATTTCTAATTAAACATGAACATAAAAACAAATCAGAAGTACTCTCCTTGAAGATACAAAGTTTGTTTGATAGGTTTTCCGTCATATAGTTCCGGCATTAAAAACAGACCATTATTTGTTATGCTCCAGTTGCAGTTCCTGCATCTTAATCTTTCGGTGAATGCCCAGAAAACTCCATGATTCGCATCATTGATATGCAGGTAGCACCATTTCAGAGGAAACATTATATTAAGGAATTTCCATGATATTGATTTTCCTGGTTCCATAACAAGCAACGCTTTGTCATAATTCTTGGCGTCGCACTTTATATACACATCATGAGTGGCATTGTTTATGATATTCACCTCCACATTCTCAAACAACTTTTCCCACAAAGATGCTCGTGCCGTAGCAGTGTCCAGACTCGACAAAAGAAGAACGAGCAATGTTGCCGTTCCCCAACTCTTGGTATTAGTCATGATGGAAGAAATGTTTGTGACGTTTTCAAACTTTTCAAGGAATAAGTTGATGTTTTTTTCCTGATGTAAGAGATGAGATAATTGATTAATAGTTTGCAAGGATGCCAAACTACTAGTCAATTATCTCTTGCTCAACTCGCTGACGTTCAGAGGCAATGATACGGACTTGCAGATTGATTTCTTTATATGAGAGAAATGGTAAAGACGGAGAAGATGCGTTATGGAGCTAGTGCTGACTTTTGGTTATTCTTCATTTATCGTTAGAAGTTAGTAATTAGTTGAAGAATTTGTGATGCCAATTTAGTTACGTTCCAGCTATATAGTTCTCATTTTCTGTACCAGTAAGTTTCATACGTCAAGAAACATCTCCGAGGGTTTTGGTTTTAGTTTTAAAGTTGGCAGTTGTTAGCTTTTCAACGTAACTATTCAATATTTTTAAGCTATCTAGTAGACCCCTTTTATCTAAAAAAAGGTAAAACGGTATGATTGTTCATTCAATAAAAAAGGTGGAGAAGAAACTCTTTTAAGTTGGATAGCAGGATGGCCTATTTACTATTTAGTTGTAGAAATATTAGACGGTTGCGGAGGAGGCCCTTCGATGCTTCAGTACGCAGCTGTGAGGAAATAATACTTAGTAAATATAAGAGGAGAAGATGAAAACTTTATAAGAACTGACGGGAAGTGATCAAAGAAGATATGTCAAAGTTGACCCTTAATGAGGTAATAGCTAGAAATAGAAAAGTTTGGTGTAGTCAGATAAGGATAAAGGATTAACCGTTCTAGTTATCCAAAATCAATACAACAGTCACTAGGAGATGTCGTGTCGCGATGCGTAAATTGCACGGTAAGTGCGGGAGGATAGTAGGGGGGCCATTCCAGTAGGGTCTCTGAGAAAGGTCCCCTTACTTACTGAGTGACAAGGAGGGATGGACCTTGTAGTCTATTAGGTTCTCGCAGATCTGACCTCCTTAAGGTATTCTCCATTATTGAGATTTTCATTTATTTTATGTTTTTTAAAGAATTGTTTCTACAATCTGCATCATTCTTATATTGTCTCATTTGCATGTGGGTTTACGGAAAACAACCTCTCTACTATAAAGGGTATTTAATCAGACTTCTTCCATTATCACACTATAAGGAAAATGAGGAATAGTGATGGAAATATACCAATGGTATATAAACCGTTGGAAATACCGACCGAAAAAATGTAACCGTCGGAAAAATTGGGTTTTCGTAAAACATTTTGCGACCGAAAACCATTCGGTCGCTGAATATGACAGCAATATGTACCGACGACCATTTCTGTCGGTGAAGAAGTCGATGAACACATTGGATACGCGCCCCTCACTTAAGTTAAACGACGTCGTTTTGTTTTAAACCAAAACGATGTCGTTTTGGTTGTTATTTAGGGTTGCGTCTATCCTTCCTTCTCTTTCCCGCAGACGCAGCCCTCGATCTCCTTCTTCTTCCTCTGTTCTTCCTCTGTTCTTCGTCCTTGCGCGTCGCCTCTTCCGGTTCCGGTGGTCGCCGCTTGCTGCTCGTCGTCCGGCGCTAGCCACCGTCGCTCCTCCTCCTCATCTCCGACGGCAACGGTAAGTTCTCCTCCCTCCCTGATGACCCAACTCATACGGGTATCTTAAAGGTTTTATAGTTGTTATATGCAAATTATTGCTCTAATTATATGTAAATCCCAATGATATATGTAATTGTAAATTATTGCATGTAAACCTAAATTCTTAACATTATGTTGTATGCCATGATTTCTATAATGTTGCTCTTATTTGTAAATTATTGCTCTAATTATATGTAAATTATTGGTCTTATTTGTAATTGTAAATATTATCATGGAGTACATAGCAAAGGGTACTTCAGGAAAAGAGAGTGTATTTAAATATTAAACATATAATATAAGTTGATTCCTTTTAGGTTACTGTCACAACCTTTTAAAGTTCGCCTAATTACACATTAATTAACCTTTATGCCTCTCTAATTGAGTGATGGATCTAAAAGTTGGTGACATCACCAAGCCTTCAAATTTTAATTTATCGATCTGATATTTTATTTTATTTTTCAATAACAGCTCTTTTTTTTAACCTTTCCAATTGCCTAATGAAATGGGATGACATAGTGCTGAAATAGAAAAATACTATGTTAATGCAATTAAATAGACAAGAAGATTCAAAATTGTTAATTCAAGTGGAAGACTCTTATGCATATTCATTACTCAAGAAATGGTTTTGCTGAATTGTTAATCTAATGTTAACATTAATGATTGTCCAAGTGGTTAACCAATCCATGTGAGGTACTTCACCTTTCACATTAGGAACATGCATAGCTATGATATTGAATTTTGTCTAAATTTGAGACTAAGAGACTTAACGAGACGAAGATTAATCACATAATATTGTGCAGCCCACAAATATTAATAAACTAGAAAAAAAAAGACTATAGTTTCACCATCATAATCTTACATAGTTACAAAAAAGAAAAGTGGTTTTGGCTTATGTTTTATCATTTCAGGCCTAAAAGCGTAGGAATAAGTACAACGAAATTGTCTTTATGAAAGCCTCACGTTATTTAATTTTTGGCGAGTCACGCATTGGACACTTGATTTCTGCGATATGGTCAGTTAAAAGAGCCAAGAAATCAGAAATGAAAGAAACAGTAAGCAAAGTGTTAATTCTACTCTTGAGAGATGTCACAACTTTGTGGACCAAAAGTAAGGAAAAGGAAAACTAAAACAGAAGAGTTGGGTCACGGTCACTGGGCGGAATAACTTGAAAATTTCTACTATCTTGAGATTATTTTGTTGGAATAATTGACCTATATAGAGATTCGCAATAGGTGTGAAGTATAATTGACCTAAATATTTTTTTTTTAGACTAAAAATGCGCATGAAATATTTTAACATGAAATAGGTGTGAAGTATAAGGACGAGGCGTAGTTTAAGAAAGCAATATACATTTACAAATGGATGTGATATTTCTATAATAAAATTGGGAGTGAGAACGAAAAACTATTGGTGAGATATAATGTCCCTCCAAGTTTTATACTAGTTGGATTGGAAATGAGAAAACCTTTACAATAAAGATATTACAAAATAAGTATAGTTGTTCGAAAGTGGAAAAAAACAAGCAAAGTAATCAAAAGTAGATAGCAGAGTGAATTCCTAGACAAGTTTAGAAGGAATCTGATGTAGCCAACTAGTGAGATGATAGATGATCCTTAGACAAAGTATGTATTTGTAATCAAATCCCAATGGTATAGGTCTAAGTAGGAAACTATTGTGATGTTATAAAGATATATGGAAAGTTATTATGCAAAATTATGGTCTTCTAAACAATAATTAAGATGAAATGACAAAGAAGGCCAATTCATTATCCAAATTAAACTTGATAAAAAGTCAGGATAACCAATATTTAAGATGTTTTATATGGGATAATACATTGAAGTATGGTGTACTTGTTTGAAAACAACATCTTTACTAGGTAGGGGTACGACTACGTACTACTGGACCTTCTTAAACCCTGCATCTCAGTGGGCTTTCTATTGGGTATTGTTGTTGAAGTATAATTTACTTGGTGATTGTAGCAAAATAATATAGCTAGATGAATGTTTTATTAACTATAGTTAAGCGTGATTACAAAAACAGATGTACCTTATATGTTAGGCTATGATTGAATGAGTGAATTACCAATTTAGCATTAGTATTCAAATATTCTTAGTGAAGATCTAAACATAAGTAGGGATTAATCAATTACCAAAGGGTGAACATTTAAATATTCTTACTTGTTTTAAAATACTAACCTTACATTATATTATTATTGTGCATTTTTTGCATTTTGTCTTTGTTTAGGGTTTTGTAAACCCCTTGACGAATCTCTTCCCAGTTTAACATTTCTATGCAAATTGGTATAAATTGCATAAAGGTTATACATACAACATTTTATTTTAGCAAGTGATTAATTGCACAATAGAAGTGGAATTTGATAAGATAATAGAGCAGTTGAAGAATATATCGAAGAAGGCTAACGATAGGTTCAAAGTGAGGACTCCTGAGACTTTTGTGAAAGCATTTGTGAGAACAAGACCAAAGTGTGAAAATTTTAACAACAATATATCAGAGACATTTAATGGATTCATCTGTGAAGCATAAGGACAAAGCTTGGTCATTATGCTAGAGGATATTCAAGTTACTTTAATGACTCAAATTTATGAAAAAATGGATACTTCTGCAATATCTCTCTGTACATCGATTGAGGTGAGTGCTTATGCTTTTGTTAGTGGTCTCTGGCTCTTGATGAATGTGCTTGAATGTGAACTTCCCATAGTATGTTGCTGAATCGTTTATTGATGTCTTGCAATGTGTGAAACTCGACAACACACATGTTGTCAGGAGACTGAATTTGCGATGTGATTACTGGTTGAGATAAATGTATGTTTCTTTTGCAGGGGGACCCTTATTTATTAAGGGGGTGTCCGAATTATAGGGGAAGTGCTGCCGAAATTTCAATAGGCTCCTCGTCGTAGATGATGTTTAAATTTGAACATTAGATCGTTAGTTTTATTATGTGAACATGATAAATGTCATGCATTGAGTATAATATATCATGCCTTGCGTAATGGTTATTATAAAATAAGGTTTGAAGAAATTTAATGTTGGATTTCATTGCAGCTCTATCATCTTCATCGCTCGTGACATTGTGCATTGGTCGTGTCGTACTACAGGAACATTTCTCGGCATTTGAATTAAGGTCAGTGCCTACGATGTAGTGACTATTTTGATGGCTTGATTCATGATCTGGCAATTGAACTTCCCATTGCATGTCCCTGAACCGTTTATTGATGTCCTGCAATTACGTTAAACTCGTACGGAGAGTGAATTTGCGGTGTGATTCCTGGTTGAGATAGAAGTATGTTTCTTTTGCAGGGAACCCTTATTTTTTAAATGGGTGTCCGAATTATAAGAGAAATGCTACCGAAATTTCAATAACATACTCGTCGTAGATTGTGTTTAAATTAGAACATGAGCGCGTTAGTTTAATTATGAGCGCGTTAGTATAGATATAGCTGCAATGCTATTGCAAGAATGTGATCACCAACGCACAGCAGGTGGACGAAGTTTCACTGTTTCCATTGGTGCGTTTGAACATGCGAGAACCCTTCTTGGGAACCCAGACATTGGGGACTCTTTCACCTTTACCGACTCCCATGTTATATGGAATCAAAAAAATTGAATAGATCAATGTGCTTTTGTACTGTTAGACATTATTACACTTTACTTTCACGTTGATTTATTGTTGTATCTGTAAGACTTCGTTAAACAATGCATATTTATATTACTACTAAGGTTCATTTATGGTTGATAACAATTTGTTAACCTTCATTTATTGCCATAGTTTCTTCTCTATGTGTTGTGTAAAATATTGCTTTCAAATTAGTAATTGCTTATGTAGAGCATTGTGGAAAATTGAATTGCATGAAAAGAATGGGACCGAAGAGACAACGTGACGTCATGCGACCGAGGTTTCCAGCCATATTCGGGGGAACTTACACTGATGGTGGTTCGTCACAATCAGCCGCACCTACTGACTCACCTCCTCCACCTCTCGTGCCGGGAGTTGCAGTTGAGGCATCACCGACTGCTTCTCAGCCAACACCATCCCCTTCTTCAACGCATATATCGTCCAACAACAGCGTACCAGATGCAAGAGACGTCCGTCAGCCTGGCGCTGAGGGACCTGATGGAAGAAAGTTTGTTTCTATTGTTAATGACCAGTAAGTGAAATCAAAACACTTCACAATTTGCTTATTATCAACTTTTACTCTTACCAATATGTACATAAGATAACATCACTTTACATGTTAGGTTGGTTCCGTATGGACCAATTTCAAGAAATATGACTTCCTCGTTCAAGCAAAGAATTGAACCAGAGGGTTATGTGTGGAAAAATTTAG